>JAKCPI010007514.1:0-31373 GCA_023213315.1 Euborellia annulipes
AAAAGGAAAAGAATAAGGAGTAAAAAAGTCATTCCTTTCTATTCTTTTTTTCTTTTTAATTAATTAAAAATCCTTTAGCCAATTTTCTGCTTTTTAATTTTAAATTATTCTCTGATAAAAACCTAAAATTTAATTTCCTGTATGAAGAAATTTAATAAAAAAAAAAATTCACTTCTTTTTTTCTGTAAGTTCAAATAATTTCATATTCAGATCTCGCAATTTTTTTTTATCTAATCAGTTTAAATTGTAAAATCAGAATGAATTTATCGATTGATTTCATATTTTTAAGTCACGAATTATTAATCTTATAAAAAAAGAATCCTTCACTTAAAGACTAAAAACGAAGGAAGAAGGAATTATTTAAAATAAAAAATTTTATCGTAAGACTTGATCAAATTAGAATGTCGCTGAGATTAATATTAAAAAAGTTCTTTAATAAAAGAAATGAATTTAAATTTATCTAACATAATTATTTTAAATAAGAAGATATTTACTTAAAAGGGAAAAAAAACATTTAATGGATATTTTGATTTTAATTAAAATATTTTAGATAGCAAGTTTGCAAGATATGTTTGTGCTTAAGATTGGGCAAAATTTCACCCCCTGGAGTCGAACCAGGACCTCCACGCTTTCGCGGCTGGTGGACTACCCTTATCCTACATAGGACTATTAAGGACATTAATTTTTTGGTTATCAAGCAAATACAGTAAACCATCTGTCCGAATAATCTTTAATTTTTTTTTTTTTGTATTTAAAAATTAATTTATTGTTATTATTAATCACATATTAATTAAGAAAATTTTAAAATATGTTTTGTAAATATATTTAAAAATCTGGTGTGACTGGCGCACAGCACACAACTTTCTCTTACCTTCGGTAATCGAAAGTTGTGTTCTGTGCTTGTCACACCAGATTTTTTGTGTCGACATATATTTAGTTCCCGACAGTACGGAACATATGAATTCAGATGTAAAATTTATAAGTATGGGAAAATATTTATATTTTGTTACCATGGCAACCATTTCTCCTATCTTCCCTATGAAATACAAGAGTAAAGTGGTCTTCAGAAGATTTCACTTGCAAAATGAGAATATACATTTGAAAGAGCATCTAAAAAATAATTGATTTTTGAATTTAAAAAAAAATCGTTGGAGCAAATTTTGAGAAAATCGAAAAAAACTGAAAAAGTACATCAGTAAAGTACTAGCACTCTTTGGCCGATTTTGATTAAAAGCTTATTTTTCCGGTCCCGGGGGTGTTTAACTTAAATATAAAATTTCAACCTCGTAGCTCAATTCCTTCATGCTTAAAATTGAACACACACCCACACACCCACCCACCCACCCACAGACAGACCATGTCGCGAAAACCACTTTTTTGGATTCAGGGGACCTCAAAACGTGAAGATCCATCAAAATCTCGACATCGAATTTTTGACATGAATCCAATACTTTCTCTCTCTATATATATATTACATATATACATAGGTAAGAGAAAGTAAAAATTATGTGTCAAATAGTTCAATACTCTTGCAAAAGATGGCAGGCTAGTCTAACAACCGGTATAAACAACTATTAGTCTATATCTGGCCTATATTTATATGCTTTTATAAAAGACATAATATATAATAACATTTATAAAGTAATTTCATTTGTTAAAAGATCCAAGAAAATCAACCAAATGCAGCAACATTATTAACTAACATTCTGACATCTCTTGTGTTTTCGTAATAGGTGTTTTTTTTTTCTGCACTTTTTAAAAGACTGCCAACGCCCTCTTCTCAGGAAAAACATGCGTAACTTCTAATCCTGAATCTCCTTAAATAAAGCGGAAAAAGAAGAATATTTTTTCTTTAATTGCTTTCGGCTGATTATTTTCCTTCATTATTAGTTGTTTTTTACTTTCTCTTACCTATGTATATATGTAATATATATATAGAGAGAAATATTAATTCATGTCAAAAAATTCGATGTCGAGATTTTTTGATGGATCTTCACGTTTTGGTCCCCTGAATCCAAAAAGTGGTTTTTGCGACTTGGTCTGTCCCCCCCTTGTGTGTCTGTCTGTGTGTCTGTGAACGAAATATCTCAAGAACGAAAAGAGCTAGGAGGTTTAGATTTTATATTTAAAGTTAGGCACCCCCCTGGGACGTGACACGAAGCTTTTGAATAAAATCGATAAAAGTACTGGTACTTTACTGATGCATACCAGTTTTTTTTCGATTTTCTCAAAAAAGAATTGCTCCAACGATTTTTTAAAATTCATATCTCAACTATTTTTTAGTTGCTCTTTAAAAATTATATTCTCATTTTGTGATTGGAATCTTCTGAAGACCACTTTACTCTTGTTCTCCATAGAAAAGATAGGAGAAATGGTTGCCATGATAACAAAGAGTATAAATATTTTGCCATACTTGTAATTTTACATCTTGAAAATCGAATTATACCACTTTGTCGGAAACTAAATACATGTCGACACAAAATTCTAGTGTGACAAGCACAGTACACAACTTTCGATTACCGAAGGTAAAGAAAGTTGTGTGGGCCAGTCTGCACCAGATTTTTTTTATCACTAACACATTCACACTTTTTTCTCAATCCACACTCACACACTCACACACACATTCACACAGTCTTTTCGGCAACTTAGGCCATATAAGACTTTGACGATACACCGTTGTAATTAGCCATATCAATTTGGGGTTTCCAGGCATTTTTATTTAAGCCATCTGGTATCCAAATGGCTTCAATAAAATCATCGGATGCCTGGGTCCGAACCCGCGACGTTTGGTATAGGAGGTAGTTCACCGCTACCTACCACGCCAGACCCTGGGGCTTTCATTATTAGTTATACATTCAGCCACTGAAATAAATTAAGCTGAATTGGTTATCAATAATCAAGTTTTTTCAAAAATATTTTTCATAATAATTTATTATAAATGAAATTGGAAAACTTAAATTAAATTCTCCCGTAAAGTAAAAAATGTAGTAGCTATGACTTGATTATGAAGCACATTCGCTTGTCTTCTCTTATTCTTCTTGAATATAATTCTTGAATAAACGCATTTCTTGAATGAATTAATCCGTCCCTTTGATAAATGTTTCTTTATTACTACACAAATAAGTTATTTTGTGATATATGACTAGCATTGTACTAGGGGTCCTGGGAACCGTCAAATGGTTGAATAATTACTTTAATATAGAAAAGTATATCAGATAACTAATTAAAGAACGAGGAAGAAGCTTTTATAAGATGGACCTTAAATGGATTTATTCATTCTTCCCTTCAGAGAAGTTTAGGTAAAATCTATTTACATTTTTAATGAAATTCAATAACACAAAATTAACATCTCTTCAATGTCTCTCAAAACAGTTATCAATATTAATTTAAATAATTTTTCGTATCTATAGTAAATAAGTATCAAAAAATTTGCCAATCATATTCCTAATTTATTTTGATTTAGACAAATTTTTTTTTTTTTTTAGTCTATCATTTTCATCTCATATCTGAAGAGTGAATTGTTTCAGTCATAGGCTCTCAAATTTTTTTTTTTTTTTGTTAGACTACTCGTAGCGGAATCAAAGTTCTTATTTGGAAGAAAATTGCATCTCATAGTGTCAAAATTGAATTTTTTTTTTTTATTAAAAAAGAAGAAATTCGGTAGCTGAGTGATAATAAACAGGCGTAGGAAGACATCATGGCAGACAGCATGGAATAAAAAAAAAATTATTTTAATTTCGTGAACGCATCGTTCCTATCCTCAGGACGATAAATTGTTAAAGTTGCTTAGGTGAATACATAACGGTTCTGATAGCCAGTGCTAATATTTCGGGCCCATTTAATAAAAAAATACAGCCCAGGCACTACTACAATTCTCTTATACAAACAATAGTCATCTAATGGTATATAGAAATTTATATTATTGTATTTTACTTTCTATTGCCCTATATTTTTTGTATGAACCTCTATATATCCATTAACGATTTATCGTCCTGAGGATGGGAACGATGCGTTCCCGAAACGTCGACGAAATTTAAATAAGATTTTTTAAAACCATCTGGCCTATATCTTCCTTCTCTTATTAAATGTTTTGGAACAAAGTTCTTTTACGCGGCTTACAGTAGGGTGAATTGGCAGAATTCGTCACTTAAGATGGTGAAACGAATTTAATCAAAAACAAAAACAGTGCGCAAGTCATCTGCTGAATTTCTCTATATGAAAGTTACCTTTCTAAACAAATAATATTATTTTTTAAATACTCACATGGACCGGTTCATTTAATAACTAATCAATTGAAAAATGGAGTAAAATTTCTATTTTTGCGAAAATCTTTAAAAAAGAGATAAATATGACAAAACCAAATATAATATCAAATACTAAATGAATTTTTTGTTTCCTTTATTTTTTTATTTTTCAATATCACTCGAATTTGTAATTTAAAAAAGCTTCGTCGTCATGTCATTTTGATAATCCCATCCAGACATGTTTCAATTTTATTTTATTTTTTACTCATTGTTTAAATCTCTTTTTTTTAATTTAAAATTATTCAGCGAATTAAAGAGTTTAATTTTTGACAAGTTGAACAGATAGATAAAAAACCAGTTTTTTTTTTTTTTTTTTTTTAGAAGGATTTATATCATTTATCAAAATAACTTTTTATAAATAGAGTGCTTGCTGTCTTTACTCTCCTTCCTTCCGACTGAATGCTTCGTTTTATTTCCTTTCAAAAAAAAAAAAATCATTTAGAAAAAAGTCACCCCGAAAAAAAGAAAGCTTTTTCTTTTCTTTTCTTAGAATGCTATTCAGCTTTTGATGACGGTGGATCTGAAATGGGTTAGCCTTAAATCCAAGCTATATAACTCAAAAATCCCTTCTTTTTTATAAACTTCTTGAGCTATTATTATTTTTTGAGTTTAGAAAAATCTCATACGAGGTTTATCCGAACTGCAAAGTCCACCACAAGTGTCTGTCAAATTTGAAGGGTAAAAAACTTTTATCTTTAGTAAATTAATGTTGAGCAAACTGGCGAAGGTGAATTTTAAAGAAATGATCCTGATTGTTAGGAGTATATTCAGGCGAACAACTTTATTTCATTTTTTTTTTTTTTTTATTTAAATAAAAAACATTCACACTTTTTTCTCATTCACATTCACACTCACACACACATTCACACAGTCTTTTCGGCAACTCAGGCCATTTAAGACTTTAGACGATAACCGTTGTAATTAATATATATATTGGGGGTTCAGGCATTTCTATTTAAGCCATCTGGTATCCAAATGGCTTAAATAAAATCATCGGACTGCCTGCAAAAAATCCTGCGGAAGCCCTTGGTGTCAGCTTCTGCAAAGAAGTGTTCAAATCCTTGGGGTGCGGGATTTTTCATTAAATAAAAATATTTATTTAATGTAAACAAATCCTCAAGCAAGCCCTGGATTGGAATATAGGATCTTACCACAATAGCCCTCAGGCAACTCTACGAGGAGGGGGAGTTACTGTGACATCCCGTCCTGTGGAAGGGACGTAAAGAAGGTTTCCCTTTCAGTGATGCTTCTTCGAAAGGAGTAGGCTACACGCCGGTGCTGAGGGAGTCTCCTCTCAAACTAGGAGATCCTCCCTAGCATAGAAGAGGTTGGATATAAGGAGCCGGTTGGAACCAGAAATGAGGATTAGTTCACTAGCTAGAGACGAAAGCAGGAGGAGGAGTTAGAGATAGGAAATGATGTAACTTCCCGGAGTGCCGGTAGATGGCTACGGCCAGAGGCCGGTTGGGTTTGAGGTGTGTGTCTTCGTGCACGAAAGCACCTCGGGCAAATAAACGGGGACCCCGATAGGAATTTCAAATAATATGTATATTATAAAAAATAGTATCTGACTAACTCTGAGCAAAATATACACCAATTAATGGACTGAGGATGGTTCATAATAAATGGACCGAAACGTCTCCAGCTGATTGGTAAAGCATTGAGAGAATTTTCTTTCTTGGCTGCCTCTGTTTCCATACTTTCTTTACTAAATTTATTTCTTGTATAGTGTTCAAATAAATAGATGCAAGGAATAGTGTTGAAATAAATTAGTTTGCATATTAATGAATATACTCTTGACAACGAGCTTCATTTCTTTAAAATTTTATAATATCTTTAGAATTTAAACGGATACCTAGAAGCTGTGCCAAATAAACCATGCCCTAAGACTTTGGACTGTCCTAAATATTAATAATTTAATACTATGGCAGAGGCGTACCGAGGCAGTTGGGGGCCTGGGGCGGCACTAGAAGAGGGGGCCTAATATTGAATTTTTTTTGGGGGGGGTGCTCATCTTTAAATATCCTTCTCCATACACAAAAATATTTTTAAAATATCGTATATCCCTGAACCCCAAGGGCTCCGGGGCCTCTCAAAGAGAAATTTTCATTAAATTTTGTTCTTACTTGAGCCCTGGGGCCTCTCAAAGGGAAATTTTCATTAAATTTTGCTTTTTTTATCTAAATTTTTCCGTTTTTACTTGAGCCCTGAGGGCCCCGGGGCCCTCTCAAAGGGAAATTTTCATTAAATTTTGTTTTTTTTTTATCTAAATTTTTCCGTTTTTACTTGAGCCCTGAGGGCCCCGGGGCCTCTCAAAGGGAAATTTTCATTAAATTTTGCTTTTTTTTTTTATCTAAATTTTTCCGTTTTTACTTGAGCCCTGAGGGCCCCGGGGCCTCTCAAAGGGAAATTTTCATTAAATTTTGCTTTTTTTTTTATCTAAATTTTTCCGTTTTTACTTGAGCCCTGAGGGCCCCGGGGCCTCTCAAAGGGAAATTTTCATTAAATTGCTTTTTTTTATCTAAATTTTTCTGTTTTTACTTGAGCCCTGAGGGCCCCGGGGCCCTCTCAAAGGGAAATTTTCATTAAATTGCTTTTTTTTTATCTAAATTTTTCCGTTTTTACTTGAGCCCTGAGGGCCCCGGGGCCTCTCAAAGGGAAATTTTCATTAAATTGCTTTTTTTTTATCTAAATTTTTCTGTTTTTACTTGAGCCCTGAGGGCCCCGGGGCCTCTCAAAGGGAAATTTTCATTTAATTGCTTTTTTTTATCTAAATTTTTCTGTTTTTACTTGAGCCCTGAGGGCCCCGGGGCCTCTCAAAGGGAAATTTTCATTAAATTGCTTTTTTTTTTATCTAAATTTTTCTGTTTTTACTTGAGCCCTGAGGGCCCCGGGGCCTCTCAAAGGGAAATTTTCATTAAATTGCTTTTTTTTTATCTAAATTTTTCTGTTTTTCCTTGAGCCCTAAGGGCCCCGGGGCCTCTCAAAGGGAAATTTTCATTAAATTGCTTTTTTTTTATCTAAATTTTTCTGTTTTTACTTGAGCCCTGAGGGCCCCGGGGCCTCTCAAAGGGAAATTTTCATTAAATTGCTTTTTTTTATCTAAATTTTTCCGTTTTTACTTGAGCCCTGAGGGCCCCGGGGGCCTCTCAAAGGGAAATTTTCATTAAATTTTTTTTTTTATAAATATATGGGGGCCTATTTCGGCTCGGGGCCTGAGGCGGACCGCCCCCCCACGCCCCCCCCCCCCTCGGTACGCCACTGTACTATGGGGTGCATAAATTAGTTTCTGTTTGGTTACTGGAAGGTTAGCAATCCAAATGACACACATTAATAAGTATTGTATATTATTATAATACCATGGTAAGTAGGCTATATTCCCTACCTCCCAGCAACATGGTATTATACTCTGACAGCTCTTAGAATTTGAGAGATAGTGAAACAGTTATTGACTTTTCTTAGAGGAAAGAAGCACAAAAACTACAGTAAGAAAGAGAAATTTGTAATCTAAGGCGTTATCTATCATTTGGCATTTTAATCTTTCGAATATAGTTTTTTTTTTTTTTTTTTTTTTTTTAAGATACTAATGGATAAAATTTTAAAACTCTATATAAATAATCTCTTGGGAAAAAATTGCATTAACACATGTGGAGTAAACATGATCCATTCTATTCCTAAATAGAATTGTAAAGTAGTCAATAAATAAATAACTTGAAACATGTTTCAAAGCATTGCCAGCTAATGGCTAGAGATTAACTATGTAATTGTCATGTGTCTAGTGACGAGAACTGTTTCATTAACTGCTTTCTCTCTCTCCCTCTATAATAATAACCCTATAAAATCAAAATTTTAACTTAAAAAATGTCTGCAATGCTATTATGCTAACAATAAGTGACATTAGTCTCGGTGGTTCCACTTCGTTCCAGTTACGTCTATTATTTATTATCTTAATTACATCCACTTTTGGTCCATTTCACCTAGTGATTATTAGGGATGTTCGTTTATGGAAAAAAATAATCGATTATTCCGATTAATCGATAATTTCGATTATGGAAAAAATAATCGATTATACTTTTTTTTCTCTGGTAAAATTCCCATTTTCCTTCTCTCGAAAATCATTTGACCTTTTAATTTTTAAGCTAAACGAAATTTTTTTTTTGTAAAATTTCTATTTTTTTCCCTCTCGTGAAAATCCTTTGACCTTTTTTTTAGCATACGAGTTTCATCCGATCTTTTCAAATTCATATTTCACGAAAATAATCGATTATTTTTTCCTTAATATCGATTATTTTTAAAGGAAATAATCGACGAATAATCGATTAATTGATTATTTTGCGCAGCCCTAGTGATTATTGCTTACAATTTTCATTATTTCCATATTTAAAAAAAAAAAAATTTTGATTTATCCTAACTTAGGTAAATAAATTCGGATATTAATATTTACAAATGTTTTAGAACAAAGAGAAAAATAGTAAATTTAAAATACTTTTTATATTTTTGCGCATTAATCGGCATATAATAAAAGTATATTTCCCCTTTCCTATACAAACGAGTTTGAAATTGTTTATCAAACAAAATGTCGATCAAAATAAATCCCAAAAAAAAAAAAAAAAAAAAAATTACCTATGATAAAATTCAATAATAATATAAATAAAAATAAAATTGAATTACATGAAAAATTTTTCATTAAACTTTATTTCTACAAACTGAATTTTATTAAATTTAATTTGAATTCTATTTAAATTAAAAAAAAAAAAAAAAATTATTACATTCTCTTCTTTTAAAAATATAAATCGAAATAAGTACAAAAAAAAAAATCAAACTCCGGAAGGGAGTTTTAGAGAGAGTTTCCTCTTCATTTTTCAAATTGACGACTCTCGCTTGTCTCCTCGTCGTTTATTTCTTCTTCATGTTCCTCACCTCTTCTCTGTCCCATCGATAAAAAACGAACCTCTTCAGTTTAAAAATAAATATTGTACCAAAACAATTCTTTTTTCCAATCAGATAGATAGATGCCTATTTAAAGGAGAAGGATTCTTTTTTGCTTTTTAAATAATTCAAGTTAAGTTTATTTTTTGAATCTATTTGATTTGCAAATATTTTGGATCCTTCAGTGCATTTATGACAATTTTGGGATACAATCAAACTTCAATTTTTCAAAAATAAAAGTAATTATAAATATTTTAAATATAAGGTTGCGATTAGCCGAGGGGATAAGCAGTTAAGCTTATAGTCAGGGCGGATCATAGGCAAGGCGAACTAGGCGCGCGCCTATGGAAGGGAAATATAAATCTGTCAAAGAACAACACTTCTATTCTTGTAATCTGTGCGTTAAACATCGAGTTAACCGGCTCGAACGCAAATCAGTTTAACCAAGAAAAAATATTAAAAGAAAATAATTTTTTGTTGAATTATTTGATAAAATTGTATATAAAGGTACAATGCACCAATCTCTTATTGTCATTTTGGAAGCAGAAGCAGTTATTCTCTGATCAAAAAGCTGGAAAACAGTGATCATATAGACAGCATATAGGGGAGAAGTCCCGCCTCCAGTTTTCTTACGTCACAGAGCATTGGCGCGCAAATCTGGGCGTTTCAAACGCATCTAAAGTTAGATCGCTGTTTCTTATTGAAAAATTGCTTAAAAAAAAATACATATATTTTTTATTTTCATCGTAGAATTATTAGAGCAAATAAAAAGAATTCATGCAAGTTCCCTCCTATTCTTTTAATGAAAGCCATCCAACAACTAAAATATAAATACACTAGAACGTTTCGACTGCTTATTCTGTAAATAAAACGTTTTCAAGTACTGTGCACTTGCTCCGACTCAAGTGAAGTGAAGTGTTTTATTTATTTAGATATTAAAATGAATTTTAAATTCATTCATAACATTCCGCGTTTTAATTTAATCTCTATTCTATTTAAAATATGTCGAATAGACTTACACGTTAGCATATTTTTCATAAATTGATATTTAAAAAAAAAATTTACATCTACTACATGATTTATTCATTTACATACCTCATCTAAAAAAAATTATAGTAATAATATTTTATATTTTAAATTTATCGTAAAATTAAACATTTGAAAATGCAGCTAACATTATAAATAAAACGTCGCACGCCGTTTTAAATTTTCAGTTTTGGTTTATTTTGCCCGTTATTTGCTTAAATCCTTTAGGATTTATCTTCTCCCCCTGTAAATACGAGTCGAGGGCTGTTGCTGGTGTTGGTTGCTTTGTATTTTGTAAGCTTTCAGCTTTAGCGAATATCTTTATCTGTCCAGAAGTTATCTCAACGCTCAGAATGCTAAGAATAGAAAACTTTTCTAAGTGTGTTGCAACTGGAAATCTAGGTTACTATATACACCCTAAACCATTTAATCTTGATCCTTTACAAATTCCAACGACAAACGAAGAAGACAAAAGGTGGATGAGACTCATCAAAGTGCAAACAAACTAATTGTTTAGTTAATAGGTATTATAATATTTGAAGGTGGGATATTTGCTTCTTTATTAAATGGTTTCCATCTTTACTGGATTTCTCTATATAATTTTTGATTGATAAATAATTTATTATTTTTAAAACCTTTCTTCAATTATTTAGATAGGAATGTGTTAGAGTTTTCTGAAACCAGTTTCTCATTTTCTAACCCAGGAAGATGGAATTAGGTAATTTATTTATTTATTACAAAGTCTGTTACTTTGGAAACTAAATTGATAGCCTAGTACTTTAATCCGCTCGATTAAATATTAACTTTTAAAAAATTTTAAGCTGAATAATAGATTTATTTATTTTCGTTTTCTAACTACAGATTAACCTTGAACCAAATTTTTTGGGACAAAATTCATTTCGGCATCTTAGGTCATATAGACATTGTCGATACTCATTATTTAATTACATTACATGGGGTACCAGGTGGAGGCAGGGGGGCTGTTGCCCCCCGGTGGAAAATTAAAAAAAAACAAGCAAAATCATTTTCTTGGGAATTTTTTAACACCCCAATCCCTACATTAATTTAATTTTTTTATTTAAATAAATAATTAATAATTATGTAATATAATTGAAACCCCCTCTCGCCCTAACGAGGGGTTGGCCCCCCCTAACAAGAAGTCTGGCTATCCATGTTACATTATACTAGTATATTAGGGTCCAAGCACATTTATTTAAACCATTTAATATCTAAATGATTTAAATAAATATTCATCAGACTGCCTGGGATCCATCCCGCGCCCCGTGACTTTAAGACTATTAAGGGAGTTCAGGAGGTAGAAGTTACGCATGTTTTTCGTTCCGTGTGTGTCTTCAAAAGTAAGCCACAATATACCGGCTGTTAGACTAGCCTGCCATCTTTTGCAAGAGTGCTGAACTATTTGACACATAATTTTTAAATATATCTACCAATCTTATTTTAAAATTTTCTTAATTAATGTGATTAATAATAACTATAAATTCTATTTTTAATTAAAAAAATTTAAAGATTATTGGGACAGATGGTTTGCTGTATTTGCTTGATAACAAAAAAAAATTAATTTCCTTAATTTTTTTAATAAGTCATTAAACAAATTATAACTTTCTTTTACAATAATCCCTTATGAATATAATTCATTTAAAAAATCCGCATTGAAAAATTCATTATAAGTCTGGTTTTTTTTTTTAAACACGTTTAGACTCCTACACACCCTTAATATTATCATTTGTCAACACCTGAGGGAGGCGACAAAAATTTATCCAAATTATGAGTGCTAATTAACTTGAATAAGGAGGCCTCTGATGTTGAAAAATACTTTTAAAAAAATTTAATACATTTTTTTTTTAATCAAGAAAATATAACAAGGAAAAAATATCTTTTCTCTTCATTTAAATCTTTTAATCAATTGATTTATTTTTGGTTCATTTTCGAATCTCTTATGAATATGGAATTATGATAACCCTTGTGAATTCGAATAATAATATTTTCATTTGCCAGAAAGAGTGTAGTTCTTAAATTTCATCCCGCTTTGGAATATTTCATTTCACCTAAACAATAGAATTGTTTACATTACTTCATTTATTTAAAGGGATGATGAAACGAAATCAAAATAAAGTAGTATTTTTATAGAATTTTTCTGAAAATATGGTTTATTTGAAAAAGGTAATTTCTTTAGATAAAGTCCTAAGCACACAGCGATATATCGTTTAAGAAAACATTTCTTGAGGTAGTTGTGTTAGCAGCACTATAAATGTTGACTTCTCAACTTTTACTTCATATGTGCTGGCTTATTTTTCAGGGCATAATGCAATAGGTCAATAATCATTATAATTATTTTTTTTTTTAATAAATTTTCTGCCATATAAATCAATAACTTCAACCCGGTAAAAACCTATTTTTATTATGTCATTATTATAATAGAACGTCAATTAACCGGACTAATTGCAACCCAGCTTGGTTCTCTTAATCAAATATACAATTGTACATAGCCATTTTATTCGAAACAAAATATAATTAGGCCTACAATTAAATTAATGTGCATATTGTATTTTGAAATGGAATGGCAGCAAAGGGCAAAAAATTAATGTCATCAACATTTATTATAAAATTTTGATTCAACCTTGTATGTCTGTCCGCCTGTCACGCTCTGTTTGACCAACTTCCCTTTGGAATTTGAAATAAACGAAATTTTCCAGTCTTATAAAAAACGTTGTGGAGAGTTCAGGAAAAATTCTTGGGTTCCGAAATTCTTATAACTTTTTGTAAAAAATAATTCTATTAAATTTTGTTTTGAATATTTTTTTATTTATTTTTTTCCTTGATTTATTTAATTTACATTTCTATTGGTTCTAATACTTGGATTGGTTTTAATAGCACTTGTATATGTATAATTAATTATAACTCTGAATATGGTTCAAATACAGATTCGAAACGTCAGTGGGCATTAAATAATTAAAGAAAAAACTCTAGCTGCGTCTCTCATCTTACGTTATGAATATAACATCACAGCCATAAATTGCGTTTTGTAACAATGCGAATTGCATATTTATGGAAATTTATTTATTGGTATGGTCAATGCAAAGGAAAGAATATCGAAGCTCGAAGGGAGCTGGAGAAATTACTTAGAGATTAAAGAGATATATGAATCAAATTAAATATTATTTTAAATCTATACTTGACAGGCGAGATCTCAAAAAAATTCAATTTACTTTTATTTTATATGTTAAAATAGCATAACTACTTTGAAAAAAAGGATATGTTAAATTATTATATTGGTATATAATAAGTAAAATGGAGATCACTCAGCTAAATATTGCATTTCCTAACAGCTCTACCTTTTCTCTCTCCCTCTACTTTGTAATCCTCAAACGTAAAACCGCTAAAGGAAAGGAAGTGAGTGGCAGAGAGGGGCGTCAAAGGTTCTTTTTTTATTCAAAACTCTTGGGTTAAGTGAAAACGGTGGCTCAGATGAAAAAAGTTTAACAGACACACGTCCAAGCTTGAACGAAATAATCGGACATAAATACGTTGAACATACATAGAGTATCTATATTTATATTTAGGATATTAAAAAAAAAAGTTTATCTTTGGAAAGCACTCAAGCGAAGGGAAACTGGGGGAGATTTTATTAAAATCAAGTAGGAATTTTAAAATATTTTTTTTTATATATAACTGTATATACAAGTTCATCTCTGAATTCGACTGCATATAAATCTCAAAAAAAAAAATCTTAGACATTTCTCTGAAAAAATTATCATTTAATCCGATATCAAATATTAAAAATCTTTTACCGTAAATACAAATTTTATTTAATTAAATAAAATAAATTTATAAAGAAAAGATTGCTTCATAAATCTATAATTAAATTAATAGAAACACACACTTGCAAAAATGTCGTTCAAAATTTTGTGCAAAATATTAGACTAGACGGAAAGTCCGCCTTCGGTGGGTCGTATTGATATAAAATTACATTCATTTTTAAATTATAATACTTTCCAAATACTATTTAAAAAAAAAATAACATAGTTTATTTATTAAACATAGATAAAAGCTTGGTCAGCCAAAAGCCATCTGCGCAGCTACTAAATAATAAAATAGATAATCTTTATCCATGCAAAAAAAAGGAAAAAAAAATATCAATGTGTATGTATGTGTGCGTGTGTGAAATAAGAATTGGTAAAAAAAAAATAAAAAGAAAAAGATTAGTTGAAAAAGAGGAATCGATTTTGTCTGCTGACCGTCAGGCTTTATCAGGTGGGGAATGAGGTAAGGGGGAGCTCCTTATCAATAGTGCCATGACGGACGCCATATCGCTGCCACAAGCCAGCAAAAAAATACACACTCCGTTATAGCCTTCATTATTTTCAACTTTTTCTTTTTCTAAAAGACACTTGTACAAAAAAAAAAAAAAACATTCGTCAAATTATTTCTATACTATTTCAAATGATTGAAAAAAAAAAGATAGATGAGCCAACAACATGTTTCTTTCAATTTATTTGCATAAATATTTAAATAAATACTTAAATAAAAATTAAATACTCAGAGGTAGAGCATTAGGGTACCAAAGGTCAAGGGTTAGCATCCCGTCCCAGGCGAAAAATTTGTTTCTTTTACAATCACTTGAATTAAATATGGACGGAAAAGACCTTAAAAAATAAATAAATAGAATTTTTATGCTTCATTTCATTGCATTGATCGTAAAAACATATTCACCTTTACTGTATTTATCCTTGATGATTTCTAGTTTAAAAACACACACCTTAAAATAGTGGACTGCTTGCCGTAAGTCTCTCTTGAAGTTACTTTATTTTCTATAACAAACTGGTAAGATAAGGAGAATAAAGCCAGCCTCCTTCTCTCTCACCACTTCAAATTATTGCAAATATTTCGGCTCCTATTCAGGGATTATCTTCAGTACATTTATGAATTTTTTGAGAGAGATAGTCAAAGGTATAAAATAATTGGGAAAAATTGAGTGTATGGGCGAATTGGCAAAGAACAACCAGACACGAAGCCCATGCGCTCATTTTTCTCATACCTTTGACAATCTCCCTTAATCCGGCCATTCACGATAGCTCCAAATGGATGTCATCCATTCACTACACGACATTCATTTGTTTTTCCCCACTCACGGTCAGTCTTTGGAGTGACATCGCTCCATTTGGACGGATGGAGCGATCGTGAATGGCCGGCGTTAAAAATTCATAAAATTGAAGATGGCCCCTGTATAGGAGCCGAAATATTTACAATAAATTGAAGTGGTGAGAGAAGAAGAAGGAGGCTGGTTTTATTCTCCTCACCTTCCCAATTTACGATTCCCTTCTATTACTTCTGAATAGTTATTTATATTTACTAGGATGGTCCTTATTTTAGACTTTTTCAAATTTTTTTCGACGCTATTCCTAAATCGGTTCCAAATATTTAAAAAAAAATGCCTGCCAAATTTCAGCTCTTAATACTTCCGTCCCTCACGGCAGCCCAAGTTTTAAATGGAAATAACATGGGAAAAGTTATTTTGTGTCTTTAAAATTGTGTAACTCATCAAAGGAACAACTTCTTGGTAAGACCATAATATATTCTTATAGGAAATTTAACGTTTTACAAAAAAGGTTTCTTATGATTTTTGGGTTACTCTTCTGGTTCAAAAGTTATTCGAGGTCAAATTGGAAGTTATAGTCAATTTCATTTTAACTTTGATCTCGAATAACTTTTGAATCAGAAGAGTAACCCAAAAATCATAAGATACCTTTTTTGTAGTGGGTTAAATTTTCTATAAGACTATGTTAAGGTCTTACCAAGAAGTTGTTCCGTTGATGAGTTACAAAATTTTAAAGACACAAAATAACTTTTCCCATGTTATTTCCATTTAAAACTTGGGCTGCCGTGGGAGACGGGTTAATATTAATATTAACAGTTGAAATTTGGCAGGAATATTTTTTTTATATATTTGGAATCGATTTTTAGGACTAGCGTCGAAAAAAATTCGTAAAAGTCCAAAATAAGGATCACCCTAATATTTTCTCTTTCATCCATTCTACTAGAATCAATGTCTTATTTTAAACATTGAATTTTTAATGACAATATCTAATAATCACTGGTTAAACTCATAATCTTGGAGAGGAGGGGGTTAATTAGACCTTAAATTGTTTTCTTTAAGAGGTTCTTCCTGCGCCATTAACCAAGCGCCTACCACCGGCTATCAGGCATTGCGCCTCAAGAACAATTGATGCCTACTCTCCAGGCGCTCAAGAATTATATATGGGAATTCAGAATAAAGAGGGAAAAATATTTTTTTATTTATTTGAAATTCCTATCGGGTTCCCTGTTTATTTACCCAAGGTGATTTCGTGCAAGAAGACACACACCTCAAACCCAACCGGCCTGGAGCCGTAGACATCTACCGACACCCCTTGAAATTATTTTACCAGTATTTTATTTTGATATAGGATCATAGAGAATAAATAGAGAGAAACATATTTTCCATGTTTCAATTATGTTTTTTTTAATTGTATTTTGTAAATTTTTTCCTCCTCATTTTGATTGAGAGTGCTAGAACAAAAGAAATTTATGTTCCATACAAACAAAAAAATTTGATGAATATAGTTAATTAATAGACTATAGAAAGCTTAAGCTGCTGATTAGTGAATTGAAATCGGAGATCTACTTATTGAATAATAAATAAAAGAGATTTTATATTGAAACAAATAACATATTTTGTAAAGCACTCCGTCTCTTTTCTATAAATGAGGTAATATTTTTTTTTATCAATAAAAGCGATAATTTTTAACTTAAATCATTAAATAGACCAAGTATTGTTCACTTTGTTTGGAACACAACAAACAATTAGGGGGTTTTAATCCTAGTGATCCCCCACCTTATTGGATTTGAAATTTAATCTTAAAAGTCAATACAATAAAATATAAAAAACAAAAAAGTTAAAAATGATATTTGAAAATCCCAAATGCAATTAAATATGTAGATAATAAATAAAATGTTATTTATTTAAATTTATTTTTAAATATTTATAGTATTGATAAAAAAAATAAATAATAAAAGTCAATATGATGGATGATAAATGAAAAAAATAAACCTGACTTGAATGAATGAAACGATAGCGAAAGAGTGAAACAGAGAGAGAAAAAGTAACAGATGGGAATTTTGAAGAATTAATTTTTTGATTAACTTTTGATATTTACCAATGGACTTTAATAAAATTTTATTTATTGGGACAAATGTCAAATCAATCATAGGTTGGGACACAAATGGGTGTCCTAGGGGGCCAACCAGTCTGGAAGTGTATTAAATCTAAAACGGAAAGGTAGAAAAAAAAATCCATTTCTCTTAAAACGACATCGAACAAGAGAAATCGTAAAATTTTTTTACACGTGAGGTCAATAATACTCAAATTTATATATTTCCCCTCACGCAGCAATTAATTATCAAAGAACTTTACGATTTAAAATTTTTTATGAAATATCAAAAAAGAAATGTCTAATAAATTTACCAAGTTTTTTTTTTTTTACTTTTAGTAAAAATAGCCTTAAACCTTTATCGATAAAACTATTTTATTCTTCTGAGGTATTAATGTTTGTATTGCATATATAAAAAACAATTAGTATTGCTTGAATGCATTAAAAAAATTACGTTCCTCTTTCCTCATCATATCGGCCCATCTCGATTTAATTATCCGATTTCTGGTACAAATTATGTAGCAGCTCACTATTATGTAATCCTAGGCATTGTCCTGATTCTTTATCTATCGTTCTATTGAGGATATATATTATTTTTCTAATTTCAACCTCTTCTTAGCGATCATGTTTCGCACTCGTATAGGAGCAGAGTGATTTATAGTCTTATCTCAAAGCTCTTGAAGACATCAACTTTGTATTTTCCTGTTGAGTCTTATTTGTTTTTATTATTACTTTTAGCTACAACCTAAATATCTAAATGAGCCGGATGCCCACGGGGCTTGGAGTACTTGGTAGCGTGCCTACTTTCTATACCGAACGTCGCGGGTTCGGACCCCAGGCAGTCCGATAATTTTAGGCATTTGGATACCAAATGACTTAAATAAAAATGCCTGGACCCCCAAATGATATATTAAACATACTGAGTATCGCTAAAAGTCTTAAATGGCCTCTGTTGCCGAAAAGACTGTGTGAATGAGAAAAAAGTGTGAATGTTTAAAAAAAAAAAATGAGCCGGATAATATAGGCCGATCCAAGCTGGTTCGTAATTTATTTAGTCTATTTATTTTGTGACTAGTGTGCAATAAAAATTCTTTGTGTAAATTTTGAATTTAAACATCAAGAACGGTTTCTTCTGTATGAAAACTAGATATTTCATCTATGTATGAAATTGAAATGAGAAATGTTATGTAAATTTAAGAATCTTTATTGATTCTATTTCTATTTTGATTCATTTCAATTGACATGTAGCCAGTCTATCATTAGCATAATGAATTAAAGTTAATATTACAAAGGTTTTTAAGATTATGGAGTAAATTCACAGGATATAAGGTTCAAGAATATGCAGTCAATATTTTTTCTTTAAAAGCGCCACAATTAAGTCCCTAACTGATAGCTAGAGCTTTAGGTATATGGTATATAGTGTAATAATTTTAAATTTAAAATGGTAAAATAAAATCATCTGTACAAGATTTTACGTTTTACCTTTTCGGTCATTAAAATTATTTCACTATATACCATATACTTGAGGCTCAAGGTGGGGACGGATAAAATTTTTGATTCGTATTATTTCATTGTTTAAAAAAAGAAAATTTAATGAAAACAATAGATGATGAAAATACAACAGCCACTTTATTTCTTCAATTTAATGAAAACTTTCTTGGTGAAAATATAGAAAATTTTCAATAAAGATAAAATACAAAAACAATGAAATAATTCAAATGAGAAGAAATATGGATGGGCTTTAATTTTTACACTCTGGGTTAAGCTACAAAAATTAATTAAAAATAAAATAAAGACCATCCAAATTTCCAGTAGGCCCAACATTAAAATAGTAAATAACTACAATATTTCTTCTAAAACACAAATCAGCTATTTAGGAGTACATTTTGTGAATATGGATGCCGACGAGGTGTTTTTTAATAGTTTTTAAATGGATGCATAAGGGAAGGTTTGATATTCCAAACGTGGAAGGTCATAGGGAGATCATGGAATTGTATTTAAATCTCAATCTTCCCCAATTGATCAACTTATTCTTTTATCACTTAGGAATTTTCCATTGTATAAATTATGCACTACATTTATATCAATAATTTCGTTTGTCTTCGTATTTATAAAAGAATTCATTTAATAGAGTATATTTTTGATATTTGTATTATAATAAAAAATGTATTAATCTCAATGACTCGGCTTGACCTAGTTTCGTTTTAATTTGAAGAAAAAAAATCATTTAAATAAAAGAAATAAATTTTCTTTGTTCGGCTAAGTGACAATAAACATTCAATGTCCATTAATCTTTTTAAGGGATGTTTGGGAACTGGGAGCGAGAGGGCATTCACCTTCTTTCAAGGCAAGGGAAGAAAGTTTGTTCAACAAAATTTCAATTTAATTACAGTTTAAGGTATCTCCCTTAGGGGGAGAATTTGGACATCTATAGATTCTTATCTTTGAGTTTCTCTAATAATAAATTTTATTATGATTTATAATGAACCTGTTAAAGATTAAATAATTCACTTTAATCAAATTAGGAAAAAGCATCTTAAAATTTTCACATCCAGGAAATAAAACGATTAGATAATTTAATTAAATCCAAATTCTAGGTGTCGGAAGGTTTTATTAATTCACTCGCTTATCTTCTTCCCTTGTGTTAATTCTATGGTTTAAATATTTAACATAATAGAGATAAACTTTATGGATTAATTCAATTTTCAGAAATTATTTTTAATTTTGCCAGTAAAAAAAATTAATCATTAAAAAGTATTTTAATATAAATTTTTGAAGAGATTTTCTCAAACAAGCCTAACAAGGGGAGTGTATGGCCTTCCCCTCACCATTTTGAACGAAATTTTTTTTAAGTGTAGTAATTAATGAAAAACAAATTCTGTTCAAGCGAGAAAATGAGCTTCTCAAGAGTTGGTCTAAAAAAATATTGCCAACATGTCTTAAGCCGTTGCGTAGAGGCATATTTCTAAAAGCTTTGGTGGCTAACTTGGTAGGCTAATTCTATTTTAACTGTGATTTTTCCATATATTTAAAGAAAATTTGAATGCTTTCTGTCAAAAATATTATAAGGAAATTTAATATTATACGAGAAATATATTACTATTAATTGAATACATACTCTAAATAAATTTACAATATTTTTTTTGTCTAATCGCCACTTCTCTCATTGATATATCAAAAATCAAAACATTTTTTTTTAATTTAGGTTTTTATCTTTTGATCTTAATTATTCTTTAAAAAATATATTTCGTTCATTTCCCCCAAAATTCATTAATATGAAAAAAATATTTCACCATCACAAAAAATGTTTATTAAACTAGAAAATGACTCTCAATAACTTTTTTTTTTTATTTTCATAGAGAATTTATTAATATTCAAGTTTTACTCTTCATTATATTATTCATAAACAAAATAAAAATTGTATTATAAAATTAAAAATTGCCAAATAAAATATAAAATATGCATTAATGAAATTATATTAAAAAATATCATTCATATGGAATATTATAAAAATAAAAAATACATTCAGTATAGAATATATTAATAGTAATTAAATAAAAATGAATAACTAATTTAATTTTAAAAAATCATAAAAAACATACTATTAAATTTTTCAATATCTATATAGGATTTTATTTTATAATTAGACCTTAAATTATTGCCGGATTTATTCATTGTGGATATAAATATCCGAACTTAGAACCTATCCCTCAGGTCTTGGTGTAGTGGTTAGCGTGCTGGCTGTTTGTACCAAGGGTCGCGGATTCGCATCCCGTCTCATGTCTCTATTTATTTCAATTGGATTGGCTACCAATCCAATTGAAATAAATAGGGGTCTAAATGGCCTTCGTTAATTATCAGATCTTAAATATCAACTGACTCCCTCAAGGATACTAGCCATTTTTCATTATTATTGCCTAATTCACAAAGTATGATATTATTTTATTTATTTATTTTATAATATAAATGCCCCGTCACCCGGGACATTAGCTTCTCATGGCTGGGGTACCGGGTTCCCTTTCCGTCCCAAGCGAGAAATATTTATTGCATTTGAATTGACCTCCAATCATTTGAAATAAATAGGGATGGGTTCTAAATGGCCTTAGATGCCGAAAAAGACCTTAAACAAAATAAAAATAATAATAATAATAATATTATATATAAGTCAAGCTTAAATATTTAATGAGGAAGATACCACATAAAGAAAACAAAAATGTTTATTAAGAGAAAGTTAAACAAAACCTTGCCTACTTACTTGAATATTGCCTCAGGGCCGTGCGCGTTAAAAAAGCACAAGATAACAATGTTGAGATGCTCTCGGTTTTTTGGCAATTTGATGACTGACCTTTCTTCTTTTCTACACTCTAGACCTAAACTCTACTCTGAGTAGAGGGGTGACTTCCCTCTCCCCTTTATGAAGGGGAAGAAAATTGCGTTTAAGAAA
This sequence comes from Euborellia annulipes, assembly GCA_023213315.1. Lineage (NCBI taxonomy): Eukaryota > Metazoa > Arthropoda > Insecta > Dermaptera > Anisolabididae > Euborellia > Euborellia annulipes. The sequence goes on from JAKCPI010007514.1 coordinate 21,912, forward strand.
GGGGATATCACGCAAAAGACAAGAAAAGTAGCTTAAATTACTTTTTTTTATTAAATTCACTTTTATTATTGAGTTTCGGTTATCAAAATTATTTTGGTCTATATTTGCAGAAATTTAATCATCTGCGAAATCTATTTTACTCGTACTTTGATCAATTTAATAAGAGATACCTAAAGGATCATTTTTAGGGAATTCTACTGTAGTTATCGAAATTTTTTCTCTATATCAATATTTTTATTACATTGCTCTCTCTCGAAGGAGGAGGAGGAGGAGGAATAGCGCCCCTTTCCAGTCGTTCTTGCTTGTTCAATAAAGTTTTTACGAATGAATGAAATCTTTGAAATCTTCAGTTCATCTTTCAGGCAGACGCACAAATGGGAGATTACTAGTTGGTTTTCTGAGGATATATCTATAGTGGCCAATCAAAACGAGCATAGATTATATAATTAATTGCCTAAGACCGTGTCCGATGTGTGAAACAACCAATCAGGCCGCAGGGATAGCGCCATGGTAACAAAATATAAATATTTACCCATGTTTACGCTTTTTTTTTATTTATTTACATTTTGAATTCTAAAATATCGGCGTAAATTTTTTGTCTGTGTACCGGGAGAGTCCCGGAAAGGATATGATTCACAAAAAATCTTAAGTTCATGAATAATTAACCGCTAAAATAATCTCTACATATAAAAATGAAAAGGGAAAATGTATGTACCGGCATGTATATAAGTAGGCGAGCAAGGGGGTCCAGGGGCGCAGCCCTCTGGCTAGACGGAAAGCCCCGCCGAAGGCGGGGCTTGAGCGTCTAGCATCTGCGAAATCTATTTTACTCGTACTTTGATCAATTTAATAAGAGATACCTAAAGGATCATTTTTAGGGAATTCTACTGTAGTTATCGAAATTTTTTCTCTATATCAATATTTTTATTACATTGCTCTCTCTCGAAGGAGGAGGAGGAGGAGGAATAGCGCCCCTTTCCAGTCGTTCTTGCTTGTTCAATAAAGTTTTTACGAATGAATGAAATCTTTGAAATCTTCAGTTCATCTTTCAGGCAGACGCACAAATGGGAGATTACTAGTTGGTTTTCTGAGGATATATCTATAGTGGCCAATCAAAACGAGCATAGATTATATAATTAATTACTCCAAAGCTCTTTTTGAACGGATATCTCATGCTAGTAAGAATGTTCCGCTTCCAATTAATCGAAAAAGTTGTTTTTTAAACCCTTATAATAGAAGAATCAATGATTTTATGTTAATTCTTTTTTGTTCTTTTATTAATAACACTCTTAATAAACTAGAAATTTATCTCATTAATTTAAACATATGCTTCAAAGATGCTAAAAAATGATTTTTTTTTTTTAGTTTCTTCTGCATCTTACAAGGGGAGTGTATAGCCTTCATGTCACCGATTTTAACGAAATTTTTTTTTATTTGCAGTACTTAATGAAAAACAAATACTGTTAAAGCGAGAGAATGTGCTTCTCAACCGTTCGTCTAAAAAAAAATGTTAAAGTTTTTCCAGCATGCCTTAAGCCGTTGCTAACAAAATAACATTTACAAAAGCCGCGGTGGGTCGATCGGTAGCGTTCATTCTTCGATAACACGAAATCTGAGTTGAGAAGCGCATTCTTTCGCTTTAACAGAATTTGTTTTTCATTAACTACTACACATAAAAAAATTTTCGTTCAAATCGGTGACATGAAGGCTATGCACTCCCCTTGTTAGAACATATACCAGGTAGATGTTTTTGACTGATTATGTAGACTTATAAACGGTATTAGGTATCCAGGGATATTTATTTATGCTATTTGTTAACCAATAATTTATTAGCCTTCTCATAGCCCAACGATCCACACAGTGAGTATAAATTTGCCACTCCTGTGCACCGATTTATTGGGGAGAGTTGGGTTATCTGGAGTCTTATTATTATAAATTTAACAAAATGAAAGAAATATTTCTTGTGTTAATTCAAATTAAAAAAAAATCCTTTTTGGTAAAAACAAGCAACAAACCAGGTAGTTTTATGACCACCTTAATTTCCGGGATCAAAATTAAAAACGTTTTTACCCATTTGAACTCAATTATTTTGGGGGGTTTCGATTTTCTGTTTGGTTCCGGTTCTCTGATTATCAATAGCTCTCACTGCATTTGTACAAAAACAATACTTTGCTAGTGTTGTTCGCTGTGGCAGTTATTAGTACGTACTATTCTTCTCATTCTCTACAGAAAGGATTCATTGTCGCGTATAAATGAAAAGAACATCACCCTACTTAGTGTAAACAAAAGAAATATTTACATAATAACTTGGTATTTAAAATTTTTAACAATATTTGGAGATAAAAAAAATTATATTTGAAATCACCACTTTTTTGATAAAATTGGTGCTAATGCCCTCTTTCCGGTACTTTTACAATCTTTATATCAGAGTATGTACAGTGAGGGACAATATTAAGTCCCACCCACGCGTTTTCAACTTGTGATTTTTTCATTGTTTTTAAAAAAAAAATATTATATATTTTTTAATGGAAACTTTCATAGTTCAAACCTAGAAAATTTCCAATAAACATTTTCATTTTCTTTTATAAAAACAATGAAATAATCTTATGTAGAAAACGCATGGGTGGGACTTAATATTGTCCCTCACTGTACATTGTTTTACTATATATTAATTAAATATTATTTATGAAAATACGTAAAAATTAGGATTAAATACATAAAAACTAGGATATCTGAAGATTTTTTGATAAAGTTGAGTTTGATGGCTCAATTAGAAGAGGTCTTCTAATTGAAGATTTTTTGTTTACATTAAAAAATTCCCAGACAATTTCTCTTACAAAGAATATCATCATTTCATAGGTGATGAAAAACTAATAAAATTAAATTGATCTGAGTAATAATGTTTTGGAAATGAAATTAGCATCTAGGAAAGTTTTGAGTTGATGTGAAATTAGTTACTGCAAATATCTAGGTTAATTTGATTATAAACTTGTATACGTTCGGGTATAATAAATAATAGGATAGATAATTTCCAATTTTTTGACAAAATAGCCTCAGGATTTTATTATCTTTGTTAATAATTGCATTTTGTTTTTTTTTTTTCCTTGGAAATTTTTGATAGCTTTTTTTCGATATATATTCAGTCCAATAATAAACTCTCTCTCTCTGTAGTGGGTGGGAAATGTTATTTTCTCAGTGAAGCTAGCTATATAATAAATAAGTTAGTTTGGAAGGCCATCGAATAACTTAGTTTAGGTGGGGAAGGGGGTGGCAAAAGGCACGGAGCCGTGAATCCCACAGGGAGGTCAGCCAACTCTCAGCTGCCACCAATTTGCTATGAGAAAATGAAGAAAAAAATCCCAACAGCATTAAATTATCTTTTATCTCTTTTCGGGTGAGGATTCACATTTAATTAGCTTTTGCTTGGCTTATATCTCTCCCTGGTGAATGTGAAACTCATCATTTCATCTAGACTTAAAAAAAATAAAAGGAAACATGATCGTTTTACCCTTCTTTTTTTTTTTTTTTTAATAATCTTCATTAAATGAAATTATAATTTTTCGTAAACTTATAAGTATTTTTTTTTTTTTTTTTTTTTTGCTTAATTACAGTATATGGGACTGATTTAAATTTATATACGAGTTCCTGTTTCTTAGAGCAGAAGTAAAGCTCTTGATTCAAAGGTCAGTCGTTTGGTTTTTCTCCTAAGCGATACAAATTTGTTTGATTGGGGAAGGATTGAGAAGAGTGTAGATAAATAAAAATCTGGAGATGATATTCAAGTCTATTTATTCGGATTTTATCCTCCCGCTATACGTCTTCGTTTCGGAGTTCAAAAGACTCCTTCTTCAGGACCTTATAGCTAACAAAATAACAAGTACATATCTTAGATTACATTGGTTATTAATATAAATAAAATAAACAAACATATCCTTATATAAAATTTTCTATAATTCAAAAAGAACTTTTTATTTCTTTTTCTTGTAAATTTTAAATTTATTACTATTATAGATAAGGAAACTAAAGCCTCAAAATCATTACAAAATGATCTTGATAATAAAACGGACTCTTTCGTTCTATAAATCCAAAACGCACCTGAATCTTCGGTTTTTCCCCCTTATTGAATTCTCATCTCTTTTCCTTTTCTCGTTCGTTCGTTATTTTAAATAATACCTTGATATCTGAGCACAAACTTATCTAGACTTTCATAAATTCACTGGCCGAATGCGAACTTGGAAAATAGAAGGGTTGTATAAGATGTGAAAGCTTTAATATCAACAGTCAAAACTTTTCGAATATATATTCTATCCTCTTATTTTTTTCTTATTTATTTTCAATATGTCTTTATTTTAAAGATGAATAAAAAAACTGACGAATAGTGAGTGACTTGTAATATATAAAAAAAAAGTAACAAGTATTTTCTAATGTTTCATTTATTTAATTAAATTATTTTCTAATCATCTTCCCTTAAATCTTTAGAATTCAAAGATTGGTTGGACTAGCTAAAATCGCCTTTTGGAAAATTTCATAAATTAATTAAGATCTTTATTGCTAACAAACTGTATTGAGTAGGCTGATATAGAATTGTAGTACTTAATGACCTCTAGCTCTTGCTTCCTATCCATAATGCCAGAAACGTTTGGACCTCTCAGGGAGCTTCTTCATATATTTACAGGAAGGAAAAATTAATTAAAAACCTCCAACATAACATTTATATAAAAGAAATAGGAGTGAAAAAAATGTTTTTAAGAGATTATGCTAAAGTCTCTTAGTAAGAGAGAATTTTACTAACTCATCCATTAAAATGAATTACACCCGCAGATTCAGGCAAATTCAGGCGATCCAATCTGCTAATCTTATCCTATTTAAAAATGGAACCCTGTTCCAGACCCGCGATCCGAAAATTTGTTCCGATCCAGTTTCTAATAAAATCGCCAAATTAAAAACAAGTTCTTTGGCCGAATTTGAACATTTTTAGGAGTATAGATGAAATATAAAGACATGTTGATTAGCCGCAGGCCTCCCTGAGGCCTGATTGGTCGGTTCACATATCGGACTCCGGTTTAAGGGCTTTATATATTTTTTATATAAGTATGATAGGCATTATTCTTAAACAATCAAAAGGATATATTATTTATTTTATTTTATTTTTATTTTTTAAACACCCACACTTTTTTCCCATTCACACTCACATTCTCACACCCATACACACAGTCTTTTCGGCAACTTAGGCCATTTAAGACTTTAAACCCGTTATTTGTAATTATATCAATTGAGGGTCCAGGCATTCTTATTTAAGCCATTTGGTATCCAAATGGCTTAAATAAAATCATCGGATATATTATTTATTAAAAAGTTAAAGGTTTTAAAGGATTGGCAATCCAGAAAAAGGATTAGAGATCCGAACGTAGATCCTGAGAGAAAAATTGATTTAGATCCAAATCCATCCACCATTTCAATTAGAATCGCGATCCAGATTCAAGATCCTCTCAAAAAAAAAGAATTTTAATCCAGATCAGGGACGTCATTTGAGGGGGGGGGCAGGGTGTTATTCTCCCCTCCCCCAAAGCTTTGGAAAAAAAAAATAGTAAATTCTGAGTTAGCCCCTACATACAAAATCACACTCTCTCTTTATAAATAAGCATAGATAAAAATATAGAGGTATGGTATTTGTGAATATGCCTATATATATATTGTGAATATACCTATATATATGTTTATATGTATATAAATTAAGTAGCACAGGAGGTAAAAAAAAAAATTTGCCTCCCCCAAGCAAAACTGAAATGACGTCCCTGATCCAGATCCGAAAATCCTGAATCCGATCGGATTTAAATGCAAAAGGATCTCTATCCTGCCCATCCCTGACTATTCGGCTAAGAAGTAGAACGCATTCGAATGATAAACGGATAAATTTTCTAACATATAACCTAAATTTAGTTATCTATTTTTTAATAGACTATATTCCAAAATTTTCAACAGTCAATTTGACATGAACAAAAAAGTATTGATAATATGCTTGCTCTCTTTCTCTCTCACTCTTTCTTATATTCGAAAGAAATGAAATGAAAATATTCATATTCTATAAAATTTATAAAATGAATTTTTCATTTAGTTATAGATCAGATTTTAAATCTATTGACTTTTTATATGAATAATAAAAGAGGATTTCAAATAGAATTTATTTATTATAGAGGTTTATAATCTACGCTAAACATGCCCCCCACACTCCCGCATAGTCCTCCCCCACTGCTCATTTCTCATTTTAATATAAGCCATTGATTTTCTATAAATTCTTGCAGTATGCCTCTTATACGTAGTAAAAGCATATTCACAAATACCAACTGACAAATTATTAATTAAAAATCTGGTGTGACTGATCGCACAGCACACAACTTTCTCTTACCTTGAAACACCAGATTTTTTGTGTCGAGAGATATTTAACAAGACTGTGAGTGTTTTTTATTGATGAGGCCAAACATCCCATGGCCCCCGGGAATCGAACCCAGGATCTCCGCCTTTCCGGGGCATAGGCGTTCCATGCACCAGGCCACCGGGTCCTCGACCTCGCCTATGCCCCGGAAAGGCGGAGATCCTGGGTTCGATTCCCGGGGGCCATGGGATGTTTGTCCTCATCAATAAAAACACTCACAGTCTTGTTAAATATATCTATGACTAGTTAAGTCCGAATCGAGGTATTTTGAATACTATTATCTTATTCAAATATATAGATCTCGAAAAATATTTAGAGATATATTTAGTTGCCGGTTTTTGGTTGATTAGGATTAAAAGCTTATTTTCACGACTCAGGACGGTGCCTAACTTAAATATAAAATTTCAACCTCCTAGCTCAATTATTTCATCTTTTAAATTGAACACAGACAGACAGACCAGGTCGCGAAAACCACTTTTTTGGACCCAGGGACCTCAAAAGGTGTATATCCATCAAAACCTCGACAACGAATTTTTGACATGGATCCACTACTTTCTTCTCTCTCTCTCTCTCTCTCTCTCTCTCTCTCTCTCTCTCTCTCTCTCTCTCTCTCTCTCTCTCTCTCTATATATATATATATATATATGTATTAAACGTATACATATAGGTAAGAGAAAGTAAACAATTGGCAATAGAAGAATATAATACAGAAATTATTTGCGCCTTCTTCAGTGGGATTCACACTAAATAGGGTACTTTGTCCCCTGAACTTCCCTTTGGTATTTAGTTTTTTTAAACATATCTTTCTTTAATCTCTGCCGCAATTATCTCTTGATTCCACATATGATACAATCTGAATTTTTAAGCAATCACTTTTTAAATGTCCTCAGATACCAAAAATTGCTTAAAAAAGCAATAATTTAAATAAAATTTAACTTGTTTTTAAATTTTTTTTGCCCTTGAGTTTGGTGTAAGGATTAGCGTGCTGGCCTTGTATACCAAGGGCCGCGGGTTCGGATCCAACTACACGGGGCCAGGAGTTTAATTATAATTATAAGATTTGAGCTTAAATAGCCCAGGCCCCCCTAAAGAAAAAATTTCATGAAAAATATTTTTTTTTAAGGTGCGCGTCTCGGGGTGCTAATTTTGGGACTTTCCAGCTGCCACAATTTTGAAGCTATCGACCTCAAATTTTTTTTTAAATTAAAGCTATTTAAAATATCTACAAATAATAGAAGCCCTTTTTTTGATTTTCAAAAAAAAAATTTTTTTTTTTAGATTAATCGCATTAAATAAAAGATATTTTAAAAAAAACTATAAGTTGTAGATAATTAAATTAGTAATCATTGTGTTAAAAAATAATTAATTTTTTGCCTTTAATTAATTAGCTGGAAAGTTTAGAATTAAATGGAACAAGTTACGTGTATTCCAATAGGGGAACACTAACGCCATCTCGTGCCGCCTCGAGTCAATCGTGCTTTAACGGTTTTTCGAGACGCGCACCTTAATTGAAATTTTAACCATGAAAATTATTTTTTTATTAGAATTTTAAGGGTTGATCCACCGACAAAATAAATATTTTCGCAAAATATGTTAAAAAATAATCAATAATTTTTTAAGTTCGAATATTATTTGTCTTTAGGAGAATTTTTAATTATAGACCACATTTTTGTATTAAATATTTATTAAAAATATATAAATACTGTACAACGTTTCAACTGCTTATTCTGCAGCCGTTATCAGAAGCACTGTGCACTTGCTCCGACTCAAGTGAACTCACTGTTTGATAACGGCTGCAGAATAAGCAGTTGAAACGTTAGTACAGTATTTATATATTTTTAATAAATATTTAATACAAAAATGTGGTCTATAATTAAAAATTCTCCTAATAATAATATTTCAAACCACAAAAGCTTTAATAAACACATTATTTGTCTTACCGGTAGCAAAAATGGCTGGTGGCCTAATGCCAACAATTCTTTTAAATAAATAATATTATTTGTCTAGAAATTGTCGAATTTTCAAAAACTCTCTAAAGAGAAAGTAAAAAAAAAAATTATTTTCAAAAATTATTTTTTGTCCTTGGTTATCATTTTTTGCGAAAGTAAGTGCATTGCCTCTGACCTAGAACTTCAGAAATCGTTCGTTATTGATTTTTTTTTATTACAAATTTATTGCTTTTCTATCTCTTTTACCACAAGGGATGGATTTATGCAATGTTATTTTTTGTTCCATAAAGAGAATTAATGAATTATTCTTAAGTTAGCAATTCTATTGGCTCTTCATCCCATCGTAATTCATTTTTTTAGTTCCTCAAAAGTATCCTTAAAGATTCCATTAATAAAATCCATAGAAGCATATTAGATAGAAACTTCGGAGATTCGTGAAAACCGAAGCGATTACCCGCCAAAATATGGACGGAGGGACTTTAATGACCATTTATAAATCCTCTTTTTTTTTTCTTAATGGAATATGGAATAGAAAAAAGCCTCCTGGAGATTGTGAAATCATATTTTAGATGGGTACGGGAGAGGGAAAATCGTTTAAAGAGAGAGATTTCAAATTAAACGACCTGTTTCTTGTTCGCAATTTGATATTCTTCCTCATAAGCTTATTTATATTAATCTTCACGTATTTTTTTAAGCAAAAAGTTAAATAAAAAAAACAATATGACTAAAATTTAATATAATTTCTTGTTCTAGAGACGTATTCAAAGAGAATAGGAATTTTTTTATCTGATAATCAGTGGCGTACCGAGGGGGGGGGCGAGGGGGGCGGTCCATGGGCCCCAGGCCCCGAGCCGGCATAGGCCCCCATATATTTATAAAAAAAAAAATTTAATGAAAATTTCCTTTGAGAGGCCCCAGGGCCCTCAGGGCTCAAGTAAAAACGGAAAAATTTAGATAAAAAAAAAGAAAATTTAATGAAAATTTCTCTTTGAGAGGCCCCGGGGCCCCCAGGGCTCAAGTAAAAAGAAAATTTAATGAAAATTTCTCTTTGAGAGGCCCCGGGGCCCTTGGAGTTCAGGG
>JAKCPI010007515.1:0-13460 GCA_023213315.1 Euborellia annulipes
ACTGGTCAAAAGACGTCAAATGACTAATTAAAACCTAAAATAAAACGTCTTTTTTTGTAAGGTCTTTAAAACGTGCAAAATATCACATTATAAAGACATACCGATCAGGTACCGATCACGACACTTATTATTACTTTCTCTTACCTCCATATTTTTATTTTAATACGCATGCGCACACATTTCGCGCATGCACATGCATTTCGCGCATGCGCAACTGTTAGCACACACAAATGATCGTACCGGTTCATGGTGGCAGTTAATGAAATCATGTCTTTTATTGCTGTTGAATTTATAACTAATGATGATCCTGTAATGGCTATAGTCTGTAACATTGTCTTTTATATAATAGTGTATAGAAAATCGCGTTTATACAAAAGTATTAAAATAAAATATCGATATAGGTACTAATTAAAATTAAAAATTGAATAATTAATTCTCTCAATTATTATTTTATAATTAGTCATATATAGAGACCGGACAAAAAAGCATAAAAAAATGGAAAAAAGTGCTTAAAAAGCATAAAAATCTTGAATAAAAAAGTTTTTAAATAAGCATAAAAGTTAAAAAAAAAGCATCTAATAAGCAATTTTTACTCATACCAATGGCATATACAAATTTTTTTTTAAAGAAACTAAATTTATTTCGCCCCGCCCTGCGAATTTTTTTTTTTTTGCGGAACCAAATTTTTTCACCCTGAGGAAAAAAATTTTTATACAGGGCTATATTTTTTCACACTGCGGGGTTTTTGGAAAATTTGGGGGGAGGGGCGCCCTCCCCCCCTTATACACGTCCCTGGTGTATGCGTGTGTGAATGGGAAAAAGTGTTTTTTAATAAAAAAAAAAAATTATAAATATTCGTAAAATAAGTTCAAATTGCACGAAAGGGAAAAAAAAAGCATGAAAACTCAAAAAAAGCAAAAAAAGCATTAAAAAAATGCAATCTCAATGCACTTAGTTTTTCCTAATTCGTATAGAAATTAAATATCTAATGGCTGCTTATAAAATTCAGCAATAAGCATTTTGCTTAAAATCCGGTCTCTAGTCATATATATATTAAATTTCAACTTTCCTATTTTTGTCATTTATATGGATAGAGAAGAGATGTATTTAATTGCTAAAATAATGTGTTTTATATTTATATTATTAATATTATTAATACAATTTAATTTTATATGTGAGTTTGTTTCTCATTTTTTTTATCCATCAGGTTATAAAAAGGTCAAAAAAAGTCACGGAATCACGTTTTATTGACGTTTCAAAATGTCGTCATCGGTCTGTGACATTAGTCCGTGATTTTTAAGTCATTTTGACGTCAAAAAATGGGTCAAAAAAAGTCACGGAATCACGTTTTATTGACGTTTCAAAATGTCGTCATCGGTCTGTAACATTAGTCCGTGATTTTTAGGTCATTTTGTCGTCAAACATAACGTCATTTCTGGTCAGTCTATGACCAGTTTCCGACGTCATTTTGACGGGTCTCTGCTAGCTGGGAAGCTAATTACAAAAATTATTATTATTCTTTTTAGAATGATTATAAAATATTATTTTATCATCAAAATGATCTCTATGTCAAAAATGACGACTCTCGTATATTTCAAAACACAAATTTTACTGTTCAGTGGGTAAATGATGTAGAATCAGTTAGTGGCTCTTCAAAGTACAACACTTCAACAAATTTAACGGTAAGTTGACAACCGCTGGTCTACTATGCATTCTTTTTAGGAACCAATCTTTCAGTGTCGGAAGTTAAAGAAAAAATCTGGTGTGACTGGTCGCTCAGCACACAACTTACTGGGTGAAATAAAAATAGAAAAATGCGCCTCGCTTTTCTGATTTATATAAAAGCGAGGATATATGAAACAAATAAAATTCTGTGGGGGGTTTTATTTAAGTGAAAATATTTCCTCGCTCCTATTAAAAAATAGGAAAGAATTTACAGTAGTAAATTCAAAGGGGATGTGGATTAAGTGCTAGGGACCCAAACGTATTTTTCCCTGAACCAGTTTTTTTATGCTGAATGTGTAATATGTAATTACAAGTTGAGAAAGGCGCGGCTTCGCCGCGCCCATCTCAACTTGGCCCTGGCGGGCGGCGTCTCGATACGTGATTAGTAGTTTTTCTCTTAATTTTAAAGCCCATATTATTTTTGCCTAAATGAAAATACAATGAATCAAGTTTAAAATTTGAGTATTCGCCCTGCCCGGCCTCTGGGTTTTGAAGGCCATGAGAAAATTACGGGCAAGAAGCAAGCCTAAATTTCCCTTTAATAAACTGATTCGAGCCAACGGGCATGCAAATGAAATCAGGCGGACAGGGACCTATTAAAAAAATCAAGAATTTTAAAATAAAAATTTCGGGGGTGGGGCAATTGCACAATAAATCTTTAAACTTTTAAACCCCTTGATAGATATTCATTCAAGAATTTTAAATCCAAAAAAGCATGTTAATATTTGAAGATATAGAAGAATTAAAAAATTTGGGGGGGGGGGGGCTGCCGAATTTAAAAAAACTCTGAAACAACGAATTTAGATTCTTATCAAGGGAAGGCTTTAGGGAAGAAACCAAATTGATATCTCTCCTGGTTAAAAAAAAAATTTGAATTTGCCTCTCCGGCTCCGCCCTCTCTGTATTTCGCCAATCAGCGCTATCCCTGAGGCCTGATTGGTTGTTTCACACATCGGACACGCTTTTTAGCGCTTTATTATATAGTATGATGATTATTTTTCTAAGAACTTTAGTTCAGGCCGTAATTTTTATGCGAACAGCGAAATCTCTACATAAGCTTACTCCCTTAGTACAAGCACAGAACACAACTTTCGATTACCGATGGCGACCAGTCACATCAAATTTTTTACTAAAGATCCAGATCTATAGCTATTCAACAAAAAAAAAAAAAAAAAAAAAAAATATTTTTGTTTTTATAGGCATCGATTTACTTGGGAGATGACAAAAACAAATTCGTAATATACTCAAGTGAGGAAGATACATATCCCCTGTGTGAATTTGCATCCCGATATCCGGATGTTGTCAAAACTCTCCAACTAAATGGTGGAAATTTCTTGAAAGAATGTCCAATTGAAAAGGTGAGAATCATCAATATTCTTAATTATTAATCAACTATTGTTCTTATCAATCAAAACCTAATTTGTTGTTCCCTTCCCTGGTAGGAATGCACAATTGGGCCAAGCCTAGGACCAGGCTTGGACCAATCGTCCCGAGCATTGGGCGAGGCTTGGTCCAAGCCTTGACTAACCATTGGGGAGGCTTGGTCCAAGCCTTGGAATGATAACAATGTACCCAGCCTTGGGAATCAAAAAACCCAAGCCTTGGAAAGCAAAAAATGGATGGTCGATCCAAGCCTCGAGGAAAAAAAAGTTGTTCCTCGAGGGATTTGAACTCGAGCTTTTTGGTTTTGTTCTTCATTTGTTCAATGCCTTTACGCTCTCGTACACAGTTGTTATATTGATATGACTTTTTTAAGCTATTTGATTTGCCTTTTATTTTAGCTAAATAAACTTTACCAAACAATCACCAGATTTAAAATATATATTACTGTTTTTTCAATTAATAGTACTTGATTTAATTTAATTTTTTTTTTTTAATTATATGATGGGTCAATTAACCATTGGCTTGGTCCATTCGTCTTCCCAAGGCTCGGTTTAATAATATAATACCATTGGGCCAAGCCTCGCACCTTTGTTGACACTTGAATAAGGAGAAGGGAAGCAATTTAAGAATTAGACTAGGAATTCGTGGATAACCAGGGACTGTCCCCTTTGCTCAATAGAGAATCTGGGAGAAGCCATTGGCAGGCTGAACGAGGATGTTGCATGGGTCGTGAATTGGGTTGGCACCAAGTCACTAAAATTGAATAAGGAAAAAACGAAAGCAATAATCTTTGGTAGCAATGCCTTCATAAAAAAATTAATCAATGTGCCCCCTGTTGTTTTGGATGGAGAGTGTTGGAGTATTCCAACTCAGTCAGGAATTTGGGTGTACGATTTGATTCTGTTCTGAGTTAGAAGGATCAGGTTTTGGACATTTCTAGGAAGGCCTATAGTAGTTTATACAGATTCAAAAAAAGTAATGAGTGTCTTCCATTGAGCATTAGAAAGCTAGTAGTAAATTCCTTAATACTCCCCCACTTCGATTATTGTTGCTTGGTGTATGGTGGGATGTCGGGCGAGCAGAGCGTGACACTTGACAAGGTCTTCAATTCTTGTATAAGATTAATTTACGATGTACCCATTGACCAACACATAACGCCCTATTATAATAAGCTAGGTTGGCTTAAGCTAAATAAAAGAAGAGATTATTTCATGGGGTGTTATGTGTTTGGGATATTGAAGAACAGGGAGCCGGTATACCTACACGAAAATTTTAAATTTGCCACTCGATTTGAGAATGCCAGTCCACCGAACACCAACATATGATGCCTCTTTTTTAGTGGCATCTGTGAGACTGTGGAACCGAATACCAGAGGAAATTAGGTCAATGAGAACTTTGGGCTCCTTTAAGGAGAGATATTTTAATTATCTGCTGAATGAGCAGAAACGTCTATGACCGTAATGACCGACGGGGAGGATTGCGTTGGTAGTGAGAAGAGAAGCACTACAAATTTTATATTTAAAATTGTAATTTTTATCGTGCTCCAGAAGACAAAATGTCTCACAGTCAGAGCATTTTAATAAATTTCTTTCTTTCTTTCTTTGACCCCTTCAGCTGGCTCGCCTTTTCTTAATCAAATACCGCAACTTTTCTGTCAACTCGTTTTAGGCAATAAAAATACATATCCCAGGTAGGAATCACCATTGGAGCAGAGCAATTCTCGGGTCGTTGTTCAGCTTGTTGTTCGCTGGTGTAAACTGGAATTAAGAAACAGGGAGATGAAAGGGAAGGATAGGACATGAAAAGTCATCTTAGAATTCAGTGGCGAAGCGAGCTTAACTCGCGCCCGAGGATAAATACCTATTTAGCCCCCCCCCCCCATTCGAAAACCATATAATATTATACAGGGGCGTATATAGAAATTTTTTCGGAGGAGGGGGGGGGGCGATCTAACTTGCCTGTAGGAAAATTTTTCCCCCGGACATTAAAATTATTTTTTGTTTCGTGAACCATTTTTTCCGGCCCACGGGGCTTGGAGTAGTTGCTAGCGTGTCTACCTTCTATACCGAACGTCGCGGGTTCGGACCACAGGCAGTCCGATGATTTTATTTAAATAGAAATGCCTGGACTAGAATAGATAGATATATTAACAATTAACGGTTATCGTCAAAGTCTTAAATGGCCTAAGGGGGCGTACAAGTATTACGTAACGCAATTTTTGACCCCCCCCCCCCTAGACGTTACGTTACGCTTAAGTGGCAATATTTATCTAAAAGTCACAATTATGTTGCGCAAAGTATCGAAAAGTCGCTAAAAACCAGTTAAGTAACGCGTTGTTCAACCGCCCCCCCCTTGTAAGTCATGGTAACATTTTACGAGACCCCCCTCCCCCCAAATTGCGTTACGTAATACTTGTACGCTCCCTAAGTTGTCGAAAAGACTGTGTGAATGAGAAAAAAGTGTGAGTGTTTAAAAAAAAAAAAAAAAAAAAAAAAAACATTTTTCCCCCCTCCCCATTGTTGCGGCACTGAGTGTTTTTTTGTACGTGGAAGACACAATAACTGCCTGTTCTGTTGTTGATAATTCTTGTCCTATTAATTAAATGCATGTTATTTCCAGGAGACATTGATAATACTAAATAAAGTAACCATTCGCCCCGAGTATCTTCCATGCAATTTAAAGAAAGGAGGTTATATATGGACATTCGCTGTGCAATATGAAAATGGCGAAGAATACGGTGAAACTGAATGGGGCTTGAATATTGAATTTGCAATAGGATAAATAGGGAAGAGAGTATTATCGGTTACTTGCCGTCAGTTCAGATAATATTTAAAATTTATACTTGTATTGGACAGCAGTTAAAAAGAAAAGTTTGGATTTGTATTGTACTGTTAATTTTGTTGTATAAAATAAATAAATTTAATTAAATAATAAATTAAATTAATAAATACTTGGTTATATAAATAATTAAACTTTTTAGTTTATTTTGCCTTTTTTGTTCCTTAAGGTTGTTCGGACATTAAAGCACTTTATCTGATTAAAAGCTAATTTTTTAATATGTTATTAATCACTATCAAATACGTATAAAATAAAATTTTGAAGCAGATCTGACCCAGGGTCATCGTGTAATTAATTTTTAAAAAATTGAAATTTAACATGTAGCCTATGGGGAATAACGACGAAACGCACACATATCGAATTATATAGGCATCTGTGCAACTGATACAAAAACAAAAAAACTTACATTTTATTAATTCACTTCCGAGGAATACGTTAAAAATAAAACCAAAAGTTTCTGCCGACCGCTTTTAAAGATATTTTAACAAGAAAGTCAAAAAATTCTCCAAAATGACAGTCGCTAATATTTAAAAATAATGAATTCTCGAGACTCAGACCAGCCTGGCAACGTCGCATAAAATAATTCTCTTTTCTCGATGTCAGTTACATTTTTTTTCAATTTTACGATATTTTTTCTCGCAAATCGTCCATTGTGTTTAAACTGATTTGCATTAAACATTGTAATATATTAAATAAAATAAAATTTAAGGCGTTTAAGATTTAAAATAGATAGTTGATGAATGCAATGTTGCCAGTTCTATATTACGTGAAAAACTGCTCGAGTCAAAAGTCATTCATTTATTATTTTTGGTAATTAAATTATTAACTTAATAGAATTATAAACTATGATAGGTCACGACTAAATTATAATACGGAATTTTGGCATTCAAATTTTTAATTTTATTTAAAAAAAAATTTAGATTCTATTATGACTTACGATGTACTATCCGAACAACCTTAATTCCTTTTGAAACCTAACTTTATTTTTTTACTTTCTCTTACCCTATATATGAAATATATAGAGAGAGAAAGTATTGCGATCATGTCAAAAATTCAATGTCGAGATTTTGATGGATATACATGTTTTGAGGTCCCCTGAGTCCAAAAAAAGTGGGTCCCGCAAATTGGTCTGTGTGTGTGTGTGTGGACAGATTTTTTTTAAATTTATTTAAGAATATTTTTGGAAACACAAATAGTAGACCGTATTCGAATCTCGTTCGATCTTTTTTTTTTTTTTGTAATTTTTCTCCGGATTTGTTATATAAAATGATTTTATTATGAAATTTCAAAAAAAAAAAAAAAAAAAGCCGGAGAATATGGAAAAAAGCCGAAAATCCGGAGGCCCGAAGGGCGGGAGAAGGGGGACGAGCCTCCTCCTCCTTCGCCCCCACCTGAATACGCTACTGCCCTCCCCCCCCGCCCCTCGAAGTTACAAGAATATCGCTCCACTCTCAAAAAAAATCTGGTGTGACAAGCACAGAACACAACTTTCG
This sequence comes from Euborellia annulipes, assembly GCA_023213315.1. Taxonomy (NCBI): domain Eukaryota; kingdom Metazoa; phylum Arthropoda; class Insecta; order Dermaptera; family Anisolabididae; genus Euborellia; species Euborellia annulipes. The sequence continues at coordinate 7,440 of JAKCPI010007515.1, forward strand.
ATACCATCGGTAATCAAAAGTTGTGTTCTGTGCTTGTCACACCAGATTTTTTGTGACGACATATATTTAGTTCCCGACAGTACGGAACATTTGAATTCAGATGTAAAATTTATAAAGTATGGGAAAATATTTATATTTTGTTACCATGGCAACCATTTCTCCTATCTTCCCTATGAAATACAAGAGTAAAGTGGTCTTCAGAAGATTTCAATCGCAAAATGAGAATATACATTTTAAAGAGAATCTAAAAAATAATTGATTTTTGAATTTAAAAAAAAATCGTTGGAGCAAATTTTGAGAAAATCGAAAAAAAACTGAAAAAGTACATCAGTAAAGTACTAGTACTCTTTGGCCGATTTTGTTCAAAAGCTTCGTGTCATGTCCCATGGGGGTGCCTAACTTAAATATAAAATTTCAACCTCCTGGCTCAATTCCTTCATGCTTAAAATTGAACACACACCCAACACACACACACACACACCGAAGGTACAGACCATTGTGTGCTGCGCGAGTAAACCACTTTTTTGGATTCAGGGGACCTCAAAACGTATATATCCATCAAAATCTCAAATCATCAAATTTTTGACATGAATCCAATACTTTCTATATATATTAACATATATAGAGGTAAGAGAAAATAAAATTATGATATATATTTAAACAAAACATACGCCGTAATAGATAAATAAAACAAAGCACAAAAAAAAAAAGAAAGAATGATAAAATAATAAAAATTGTGATATGAATGATGATAAAGGCAAACTTGATAGGGAAATTTTCCTTTCCTTGGGTGGACAGTATAAAAAACAAAATTGAATTGCAAAAAGTTTCATTTAACGATTACGACGTTACTGAAGATGTTTCGCTTACTGTTGATCGCTTGCGCCCTTCTCGGCCTATCTCAAGGTAAGATTGTGATCCTTTGAGAAAAGATAAATTAAAAAAAAAAAAAAAAAATCTGGTTTAGTTGATTGCACAGCACACAACTCTCTCTTAACTTGGGTATTTGAAAGTTGTGTTCTGTGCTTGTTACATCACATCTTTTGTGACAACATATATTTAGTTTCTTCCAATATATTATAATTCAAGATGTAAATTATTTTTTTTTTTACGTGACTTAAAAATCATGTGTCTACTCTCTAAAAAGGAATTAGTAAAAAACTATTGATTCATAGTGAATAGTCACTATTTTAAGATGTGCAAAGTAAACCACCCGTAAATAGTGGATATCCACTTTTTCTATTAGTAAAAATTATTACTTTCTTCAATTAGTGAATTTTTCACAAATGAAAAAGTGAATTTTTAAAAAAATAATGATCAAAAAAAAATTAAACGTTTATATGAATAAAGATGCGATCACACCGGGACCTAACTTGTGTTTACTGACTTGAGTTCTAGCCGAACCCACTTAAACTTGACTTACTCTTACTTCTCTGTAATTTGGTATATAAGTATGTCGCTGGTATTAACAATGTTTTTTACTTGAATGTTACTATATTCCTTCCCAGCAATTTATTTCTAAATAAACTTAATAAAACTAATTATCGTTAAATCAAGAAATATATTTCCTAAATTTTAAGTAAAAATATTTCTTAATTTACTATTTAAAAAATAATATTTTATTAATTTAAAAAAATTTGGAATCTATCTGTTTTGACTTAACATATATTTCCTGCAATTTTTAACAAAAAATACAAGTTATCTCAATATTATTATTTATTTGTATTATTATTACTTAAATAAAGCCTTATATTGCCAGAAATGTCTTTATTAAGGAACCGATCAAACAGCTGGTCGGCCATGTTGGCTTCTCAGACAGCCGGAATTGAATGAACTACTTTTTGAATTAGTCAAAAATAACTAATCTAAAAGTAACCAATAAACTTACTAAATATATTAGTAGATTCTACTCAAAATGATTAAATTTGATGTAATTTTCTTACCTACTATTTGAATAAGTATAAATTCTACTAATTCGTTTTAGGAGAGTATAGTGGCCTGTTAGGGAGGCATGCATGGAAAAGTTTAGCGGCTTGAAAAACTCCTCTGTCGTAAGAGGTATAATTATGGTGAATATATGGTTAGAAAAAAATGACTTTTTTTATCATTTATTTTTTCCCTATCATTTTATTTTACCGCCCTGCGTTAAATTCTAATTTGAAAGTTTAAACCCCCGTAGATTCCGAACGGCTAATCCGATCAGACTAAATGGGATGTCATTTGGTGCAGAAAGAAAACCTCTAATAGAATAAATAAAAAAATCCCGAGTAATTAACTCCAAAATTATTTTTTTTTTCTCGAAAAACCTCATTTTTACTTTCTCTTACCTATGTATATATGTAATATATATAGAGAGAGAAAGTATTGGATTCATGTCAAAAAAAAAGTCATATATTGTTACAATAAAAATGTTTGAACATGTTTATTAATGGGAACAAAGTACGATTAACAAAAAAAAATCAAACAATACTTTCTCTCTATATATTTTAATATAGCGATAATAGAAAGTAAAAATTTTTTGAAGTCAAGCAAAAGACGTTGTCACGTTAAAAAAACCACCGGCTGTGTAGAAGACCAACACCAAATTTTATTTTAAGTCTTTTTGACATGCCATTCACGATCGCTCTATCAGTCCAAATGGAGTGATGTCACTCCAAAAACTGACCGTGATTGGGGAAAAACAAATGGATGACGTGGAGTGATAGGATGAGTTGGTAATCCAATCAGTCCGAAATCCAGTTTCGTCAAGCCATCCGTCCATCACTCAAACTGATTGTGAATGGGGAAATTCACGTGGAGCGACACCAGTAGCAGTTACTAACCCAACAAAAGCCAATAAAAGTAAATCTGTATCCTTATTAATGCAAAATAGGTTATGAGAAAAGCACATGAAACACGTACTGGATGTGGAGTGACCGTGTATGGGGGTAATTTTTTTGGTTGACATCCATCGTGAATGGCCGGCTTTAGGCCATATAGACATTTAACGATAACATTACCCTCGGGGCTTGGTGTAGGGGTTAGCGTGCTAACCTCGTATAGCAAAAGTCGCGGGTTCGGACTCCAAGCAGTCCAATGATTTTATTTAATCCATTTGGATACCAAATGCCTTAAATAAGAATGCCTGGACCCTGAATAGATATATTAATCAATAACGGATATCGTAAAAGTCTTATAGTTGCTGAAAAAACTGTGTGAATTTGTGTGTGAGTGTGAATGAAAAAAAAGTGTGTGTGTTTTTACTTTCTCTTACCTATGTATATATGTAATATATATATATAGAGAGAAAGTATTGGATTCATGTCAAAAATTCGATGTCGAGATTTTGATGGATCTTCACGTTTTGAGGTCCCCTGAATCCAAAAAAGTGGTTTTCGCGACATGGTCTGTCTGTGGGTGTGTGTGTAGTGTGTGTGTGTTCAATTTTAAGGATGAAGGAATTGAGCTATGAGATTGAAATTTTATATTTAAGTTAAACACCCCCCGGGACCGGAAAAATAAGCTTTTAATCAAAATCGGTCAAAGAGTACTAGTACTTTACTGATGTATTTTTTCAGTTTTTTTCGATTTTCTCAAAATTTGCTCCAACGATTTTTTTTAAAATTCAAAAATCAATTAATTTTTAGATTTTCTTTAAAATGTATATTCTCATTTTGCAATTGAAATCTTCTGAAGACCACTTTACTCTTGTATTTCATAGGGAAGATAGGAGAAATGGTTGCCATGGTAACAAAATATAAATATTTTCCCATACTTATAAATTTTACATCTGAATTCATATGTTCCGTACTGTCGGGAACTAAATATATGTAGACACAAAAAATCTGGTGTGACAAGCACAGTACACAACTTTCGATTACCGAAGGTAAGAGAAAGTTGTGTGCTGTGCGCCAGTCACACCAGATTTTTTACTTTCTCTTACCTCTATTATATATGTTAATATATATAGAGAGAAAGTATTTAATTCATGTCAAAAATTCGATGTCGAGATTTTGATGGATATACACGTTTTGAGGACCCCTCAATCCCAAAAAGTGGTTTTCGGCGACATAGTCTGTTTGTCTGTCTGTCGTGGGTGAGACAGAATTAATCTCAAGAACGAAGAAGAGCTAGGAGGTTGAAATTTTATATTTAAGTTAGGCACCCCCATGGGACGTAACACGAAGCTTTTGAACAAAATCAGCTAAAGAGTACTAGTACTTACTGATTCACTTTTTCAGTTTTTTTCGATTTTCTCTAAATTTGCTGCAACGATTTTTTTTTTAATTCAAAAATCAATTATTTTTTAGATTCTCTTAAAAATGTATATTCTCATTTTGCCATTGAAATCTTCTGAAGACCACTTTACTCTTGTACTCCATAGGAAAGATAGGAGAAATGGTTGCCATGGTATCAAAATATAAATATTTTGCCATACTTGTAAATTTTACATCTTGAAAATCGAATGTACCGTACTGTCGGAAACTAAATATATCTCGACACAAAAAATCTGGTGTGACAAGCACAGAACACAACTTTCGATGCCGAAGGTAAGAGAAAGTTGTGTGCTGTGCGACAGTCACACCTGATTTTTTTATATGAATATACTTGCTTGGGGTTTTGGATTCAATGTCGAAACTTTGGCAAGTAAAAATTAAATAAAATATTTTTTTTTATTTAATCTCCTGTCTGGCAAAGCTCTTTCGGCTTCCTGATTAAATTCAGTAACTAAACTAAATATATTTCGGTTGGTCGCACAGCACAGCACACAACTTTCTCTTCTCTTTTGTGTTGTGTTCTGCGCTTGTCACAACCAGTGGCGGATCCAGGGGTGTTTCTCGGGAGGGGGGGGGGGAATCTGGAGTGACTGGTCGCACAGCACACATTTTTTTCTTAATTTCGGTAATTTAAAGGCGCATTCTGTAACTGTTTGGCAGAATATAAATACAAATCAAATTTTTAAGTATTATTTTTTAAAATTTTACATTAAAAATACATTTTTTTTTTCGAAAAAAAAGTATTTTTTTTTTTCAAATCAGGGGGTAATTATCCCCTTTACCCCTCCCCCCCTTGTATCCGCCCTTGGTCACAACAGATTTTTTTGTTTTTGAACAAATAAAATATTTTTCTTATTAAAAAAATACAAACTCTAGAGTATTAAACAGTCTATTAAAAAATAAATAAATAAAATTAGCATAGATTATTTTTTTAAACATATTATTATAAAAAGTAAAAGATAATGAATGCTATCTCAAGGCGAATTTTTTATATTTTTATAAGAGAAATAGCGAGGAATTACGCATTTTGACAAATATAAATATATATACATCTGTATATATATTGGCGGAAACTAAATATATCTCGATTTATTACGAAAATAAACCCAAGAAAAAAATTGAAATGATGCTACTGCAGACGATTTTTAATAAATAATTTCATTTTTATAATTAAATATTTATTAATTCATATACCCGAATGAATGCCGTCGGGAGTTGAACCACGGATCAATTAATGCTGTGGACACACCGAGTACAAATTGGTGGATCCGTGATTCAACTCCCGGCGGCATCGTTCATTCGGGTATATGAATTAATAAATATTTAATTATATAAATTTACCTCTCGGGTCACATACGGGATGTATATAATATCTTAAATATTGAATATGTTCGGTAATCGAAAGTTGTGTTCTGTGCTTGTCACACCAGATTTTTTGTGTCGACATGTATTTAGTTCCCGACAGTATGGAACATGAATTCAGATGTAAAATTTATAAGTATGGGAAAATATTTATATTTTGTTACCATGGCAACCATTTCTCCTATCTTCCTATGAAATACAAGAGTAAAGTGGTCTTCAGAAGATTTCAATCGCAAAATGAGAATATACATTTTAAAGAGCATCTAAAAAATAATTGATTTTTGAATTTTAAAAAAAATCGTTGGAGCAAATTTTGAGAAAATCGAAAAAAACTGAAAAAGTACATCAGTAAAGTACTAGTACTCTTTGGCCGATTTTGATTAAAAGCTTATTTTTTCCGGTC
>JAKCPI010007516.1:0-49076 GCA_023213315.1 Euborellia annulipes
AAAGTAAAATTAGATAAAATTTTTGATTGTTTTTATACCATACTACATGTCGCCAAGCCACAGTTGGCTATTATAGAGAAACGCACATATAGAGCAGATTTCAAACTTAAATAAATAAATAAATTTATTGACGATCCGCTTAGAGGCAGTAGATTCAAACAATCACAATACAAATACTTGCATAGACTACCAATCAATTGAATTACATTCGGAGTCTAAATGGCCTCTTTTTCCGAAAAAGGCTTTAAATAAAAATAAAAACTTAACTGGTAAGAGAAAGATGCGTGCAGTCACAACAGATTTGAATGTAAATGTTTCAGTGATTGCATTCTTTTAAAAAACGTCCAACAATCTATTATATTCAATTATTTCCAAGTCATTTATTTCTCTAATCGACAAATATATTTACTGCATACTATACTATATAAAACTGAATTAAAAAATCGATTAATCTTCCAAATTCAGGCACTTTAAAAACTTCGGGAATGACTTCCCCCTAGTCGATTAAACAACAACGTAATTATCTTACAATAAATTTTTTTCAAAGATTTTGAAATTTGTAATTTTTTTGTTATATTATGATAAATTACATTATTTTAAAAGGGTTTTGTTCTTTCACGTTTTTTTTAAGTTGAAAAGTTTTTGAAACATTCAATGAAAAATTGCCGGAAAGGGTTTTTTTTCGCTCCTCAGAGTGGCTCTTAATTTAGTTTCATGTCATTTGCCCATATGGACGTTAAATTTCTTTTTCAAACAACCCTCATTTATGTTTAACAGTAGTAAATTGTTGAGAGTTACTTAACGATTGCCGGGAGGAAATTCACATCCTTTCTTCAGAAGATCGGTGACGTATAGCCCCGAAACTGTGACAGGACTTTAATTAAAGGTTTTGAGACTATCAGAAGTCTTAACTCTATTCCTTCGAATAAATTTCTAATAATTAAATATTTACTTCAGCTTGTGTCGGGTGTCTCGCCTGCCTTTAGGTAGAGCCGTCAGATACAGGGGGATTGTCAAAACCACCTTCAGGTGACCTCAACATTTCAATTTGAGAATATACGATAAAATCGAAAATATTAGCTAGTCATTTATAAATTAGAGTGTTATATAAAAAAAAAAACTATATACCTGTTGACTTAATTATAATTTTTAAAATAAATATTTATTTTCTGGGAAAACCAATAAAGGGAAACTTAATCAGTGACTGATTAATCATTCGCAATATTTTTACTTTCTCGTACCTCTATATATATGTTAATATATAGAGAGAGAAAGTATTGTATTCATGTCAAAAATTCGATGTCGAGATTTTGATGGATCTTCACGTTTTGAGGTCCCCTGAATCCAAAAAGTGGTTTTCGCGACATGGTCTGTCTGTGTGTCTGTGTGTGTGTCTGTGAACAAAATATCTCAAGAACGAAAAGAGTTAGGAGGTTGAAATTTTATATTTAAGTTAGGCACCCCCATGGGACGTGACACGAAGCTTTTGAACAAAATCGACCAAAGAGTACTAGTACTTTACTGATTCACTTTTTCAGTTTTTTTCGATTTTCTCTAAATTTGCTCCAACGATTTTTTTAAAATTCAAAAATCAATTATTTTTTAGATTCTCTATAAAATGTATATTCTCATTTTGCGTTGAAATCTTCTGAAGACCACTTTACTCTTGTACTCCATAGAAAAGATAGGAGAAATGGTTGCCATGGTATCAAAATATAAATATTTTCCCATACTTATAAATTTTACATCTTGAATTCAATTGTACCCTACTGTCGGAAACTAAATACATGTCGACACAAAAAATCTGGTGTGACAAGCACAGTACACAACTTTCGATTACCGAAGGTAAGAGAAAGTTGTGTGCTGTGCGCCAGTCACTCCAGATTTTTTCCTTTCATCTCGGTATTTGTCTAATCCTTTTAAAATATTCTCGCCTGACCTAAATAACAGAAAATAAAATGAGAGTTAGGTATAAAATCAGAGGCATTGAAGGACGGAGGGCATTTGCTTTTGATGAGGAAATTTTCATTTTTTAAAAATTTTTTTGAACCTCCTCATTTAGAGATGTGACTAATCTTAATTTTTCTGATTGGCTTCTAGTTCATATTTTTCTAAATTAATTTTAAATAAAGTGTCGGACTAAGCCGAGCGCACAACTTTGCCCACCCATTATTCAAAGAAATAACGCAACGCGTTTGTTTATTTGTTTTGATTTGGCTCTGTTACTATGCACAATTTTCGAATTTAAATGATTTTTTAACAAATTTATGACAAATTAGGATACAAATATTATATATCATTTTAGGAAGTCTAGTTTCTGAATATATAAAAAAAATTATAGGTTATGTAAGAAAAAAATATTGCCCCCCTCTAGAGCGCCCCCTAATGGTCCGATGTTTACCAAAAGCTTTTCAGTTCTTAGCCTCTACCCCTAGTTTATGTGTGCAAAATTTCAAAACAATTGGATGAATAGTTTTTGAGTTTTCGTTGACGAAAAATATTACCACAGACATACACACAGACACACAGACATCATTCCAAAAACTTCTTAAATGGATTCAGGGGACCTCAAAACGCATTTTGGCAGCTTCAGAAAAATTTCGATTTTTTTTACGATTACATTAACTTTACCTGTCCAACCTACGGTTGATGGGCAAAGTTAAAAATTTACTCCTACAAAAACCAATAATAACATATTTCTCTTCGTGCGTCCGTGGATTATCGATAGCAACCGATGAGGGGATCCTTGAAAAATTTTTGTTGGAAACCACTGCTCAATATATATAACTGGCGCGTGCCTGTCAGTTAGGCTTCTTTTTCTGCTAGATCATTTCTCTAAAATCAAGTGACATCGACAAAATTTAAATCCAATATTATCCTTTTTACAAATTTGTTTTTTGGGACATTACTTTAATAAGCTCAAAAAGTATTAAAGCTATTGAATTAATAGCAATAATGTATTTGCATACCAGACAAAGCCTGACATTAAACATATACTGTACCTGTGTTGTCCTTTATTTGATCTTAAAAATATCTGATCTGGCATTCCACATGTTCACACACTCAAGGGTTAACATTTAGAGAGTACGTAGATCTCGATTTGCCAGAGCTAAGCCTTTCTGAAATCTATATACTTGTTTTCTTCCCCCTATCCCATTAAGAGTCTTGTTTCTTTTTGCCGTCGCGTGACCCCGATATACGGTACTCATTTTTCTGAACATTTGCAAATGATGCATGATAATAGCTAGCAAAGAAGAAGATTCCACATTCTCAATATCTATATAATAATTCACGGACGAACGAAGAGAGAATATAAGCTTCTCGTATCCGAGAGATCGTACAATTATTATACCTATTTTATATTCATAGCGTAGCTACAACCACTCTTATAGAAATAATTTTAGGGTTAAAATGCCTTTTCATTTTTCATTCGATTTTAATTGAATTTTCATTTTTTGAGATTTTACCTTTTCTTGTTATAAATAAAAATACAGTTAAGTATTCCACACGACGACTGGTTACTTTTTCATTTTTTTTTTTTTAAATCTTTTTTTCATTTTCTCTTGAGATAGAACAAAGAGCTCCAATTTTTCATATTTACATAAAATATAAAAAGCTATCAAGTTACAACAAAGGATTTGACTAGAATATTATCTCAGTTTGAAAATATTTAAAAATCTGTTCATCAAACAATTTAAGAAAAGGAATAATGCTGTCCCATATTTTTGATGTCAAATATTTTGAAGTTATTTACCTGAAACTTCTAAATAGAAAAAATTAGACACTCGCGAAGATTTTCTTGACCTTTTTTGTTTGCAACCCATTTAATTTTATAATTTTTATCATTTCAAATATTACTAATTTTGTTGAACATGTCACAAATTTGTTGTCGATATTTTTTTGGAAATATACGTTCTGTGGACAAAATATCTCAAGAACGAAGAGAGCTAGGACGTTGAAATTTTATATTTAAGTTCAGTACTTCCATTAGACGTAACACGAAGTTTTTGAACAAAATCGGCCAAAAAGTACTAGCACTTTACTGATGTACTTTTTTAGTTTTTTCCATTTTCTCAAAATTCGCTCTAACCATTTTGATTAAAATTCAAAAATTAATTATTTTTTAGATGTATAGATGGATAATTGTGGACAAGAGCAGCCAATAAAAAGACACTGTCCAGTGATTAGAACCGCATACAGAGTTTTTTTATTGGTTACTCTTACCCACAATTATCCATCTATTTTTTAGATGCCCTTAAAAATCTATATTCTTATTTTTCTCTCAAAATTGTTTGAAGACCACTTTGCTTTTGTACTTTTTTTTTCATTTATTTGTCTTTCGGCCAGAAGCCATACCAAAACATTACATTCCAAACATACTAAATACAAAATAAAACAATTCATAAATTTTTACATCGTGAATTTTAATATCTGCGGCATTTGTCGACACAAACGGAGTGAAAAGCAGAGAGCACAACTTTCAATTACCAAAGATGAGAGAAAGTTGTGTCCTGTGCGACAAGTCATACCAGATTTTTTATAGGAGTTTTATTTGAATGTAAAATTTCATTAATATGTTACATTTCTACAATAAGTTAACAGTCTTTGAGAAGCTACTGGTTCATTATCAATTTGCGTTAGGCAAACTAGTTATTATACAATAATAATTCATAATTCATTATTTTCTTCGTCTATTTTGGATTATACTTATTTATATTGTTGTCTCTTGCTGTGTTGTAGATAGACCTAGAACCATCTAGGGGCTATAGATCATTTAGCATTGACTCTGAGACTGATGAGAGAGGTTGGATCCATTTCATTTTCTCTCTTATATTCCTAATGCATTTAATACGGAGAGAACCATTGAAGAGAGTGTGGTCCAGTTAGCATTCGTTGCCCTCTAAAATTGTCAATTTCTCCTAAGATACGAATCCAATTTTGGTAAATTTCTTCCCACTTCTTATTCTAATCTTATTTTATTGACTTATAATAAATACTATCTGCACCACCCACCATTTAGGGACTACGTATCTAATCAGTGGGCTTAAAATTGGTGGTAAAGAGCAGTGCCGGATTACTTTCTAGGCACATGCCCAGGAGCCCACAATTTAAAAATATTAAAAATATTTTTTTTTTAATATTAAATTTTTATTAAAAAAAAATATTTTCTGAACCAAAATATACCAAATATATTCTCTTATGATTTATGAATACTTTGTTTTTATGTGTGTAATTGTAAGTCAACTCTTAAGCTCCATTTAAGGTGCGCGTCTCGGGGCGCTAATTTTGTGAGTTTCCAGCGGCCACAATTTTGAAGCTATCGACTTCAAATTTTGTTTAAATTGAATAAATTTAAAATATCTACAACTTATAGAAGCCCTTTTTTTGATTTTCGAAAAAAATACCAAATTTTTTTTATTAGAATAGGAAGAATAAATGAGCAAGCAGCTAGTTATATTTCAATTTCATCACTCACTCTCTGTCCATGGTATGATAATAATTAAAATTTGAGGCATGATCATGATTAGTTTAAGTATAATTGTGAATGCCCAATATAACTTGGCGAGGATTGTATGTATTTTCGGACATTAACCTGGCCCTGAAGATGGTCCCATACGTGACCGAAACGTCGGCCCTGGTTTGTTAATAAATTGAAATATAACTAGCTGCTTGCTCATTTATTCTTCCTATTCTAATATCAACACTCAGCTATATACCTCCTTCAAATAAATTTTTTTTAGATTAATCGCATTACATAAAAGATATTTTTAAAAAATTCGCTCTATATCTTGTAGAAAATTAAATTAGTAATCATTGTGTTAAAGAATTATTAATTTTTTATCTTTAATTAATTAGCTGGAATCTTTCAAAAGAAATGAAATAAATTCCTTGTAACCCTATGGGGTACAATTTGCCAAATTTCTTTTATTATTATTTTTGGGTCCAAACATAAAAGCCTTAATCCGCCACTGGTAGAGAGCAGGTGATATTTGTTTCATTAGTAGACTCCTTGCTGACAATTTGGTATCGATTAGGACTATCCTCAGAGCATAAGGACTGACATTATCATATCCTCTTTTCCGCCTTAACCTATAATACAAACAGCTAAAAATCTTTAATTTCAATATAATAGAAAGTTGTTTGATTTGAGATTAGTGCATCAGTTTATCACTCTTTCGGAAAATTAGATCTAATAAGACATACCAGTAAGTGTCAAACTCATAAAAACCATCTGGCCACTTTCCATTTAATTATAATTTAAAGAGGTCGAAGGGAGTAAAAAGGGACAAATCTCTATTTCGCTATAAACAACCCTAGAGCGTAAACATGCTTTTTACTTGAGGGACGGGAGGTAATTAATTTTTTTTTTTTATGTGCTGTTGATCACTTTGCTGACCATTTTGGAATGTCAGAGGTTCTCAAAACGTGTATTTCTATAAAAATCTCAACATCGAATTTTTGACATGAATCCAATACTTTCTCTCTCTAGTGTATATATTAATAATATATAGAGAGGAATATTAAAAGAAATAAATGTTTTAAATTTTGAAATGTATTGCTTAGCGACTCGATTTTGTCTTAAAATTAGGTGTCAAAAAATGAGGTGATGAGTTTATTGACCACCTTGATGATGATTGACAGAATAATTTCATCTTCACTTAGAGTGGACATAAAATTTTTGGAATGGCTATACTAAACTTACCAAAATTGTCTCTGATGACTATAAAGATAAGAAAAACAAGTATTGACCAAAGTACTTAAATAAAAAATTTATGTTAATTTTCTTTTTTTTTAAGATTCACTAATAATAAAAAAGTTTTAAATAATATATCATATTTCTTTATAAAATTTTACCATGAGATGACGGTAATAAAAACACGGTAACTTAAAAAATATTCATACCTCTAGGATTGTGATTTTATAAGAAAATTAAATAAGTATAATATATAAACAAGAATGAATAAAAAAGTAGCCTACTTTAAAAAACATTTAAAATCTATTTTGGTATCAACAATTTCGGTATTAAAAATGAATTCTTAATGTGATCATTTCTTCATTTAACTAATGGATCAACTTGTGAAGTAAATGATTTTTTAATCATTTAGCCAATGTGAATTGTAATTTACTACTAATCAATAACATTTCTTAATTAAAAATAAAACAAATGAGTACGAAAGTGGTAATTTAGAAATTCAAAGGGAGGAAATTAAATAACAAATTCAACTTACGCAATTGAGAATCTTTTAACGACAAAAATCTGAATTTTGCTTGCGCGTGGCTTTTTTCCCCTTCTATTTAATTTACAAATTTTTCGTGGCCTCCTGCTTCAATTAAATCTCGGCCATCATTCTCTACTGTTTAAATACTTTTTTTTTCATTTTTATATCAAAACTTCATATCCAAAGAGATCTCCAGCTTGAAAAAGCCTCGGGGGTAATTACCCTTTTTACCCCCCCCCTCCCTTGTTTTCACCCTTGATCCCTGTGTGTCCCTGGTGCGGGCGTGTGTCTTATAGGTTCACTTCAGGGATACACACGGATCCAAACGCCCGTACCAGGGACACACAGGGATCAAAGGCGGAAACAAGGGGGGGGGGTAAAGAAGCTAATTACCCCCCCCCCCCCTCGAGATTTGAAAAAAAAATATATTTTAATTTAATGATTTTATTAGATAAGTTGTGGACTATTAAATTCAGTATCAATTGAGTACTACAATTGAGGTTTTTTGTTAGAGGGGGTGGAGGGGTCGAAATGTGTGTGGTAAAGGCCTTAGGCGCCGGAACTGGAGGGGGCAATGGTACATTACCCCCCCTGGCATCCTATAGGGGGGGGGGCAGAGGGGGGCAAAATTTCTTCTTTTATTTCATTTATTTTTAAAGATGATATATTTTTACTTTTTGAAAAATAAAATCTTCTAAATTAAAAAAAATTAAAAGAGTAAGAAATTCATTTTTTTCCAAAAATTTTTGATAATTTTTAATTTTTTTTTTAAATTTTTAATTTAAAATTTTAATTTTATTAAAATTGTGATTTTATTTAAAATTTTTAAAGTTTTATAGTAGATTTGTTTTTGTTTTATACTATTTGAACATATTAAATTATTTTAATTTTCTAAAAAAAAAATTTTTGCCCCAACCCCCCTGATTCAAATTTGTTCGGCACAAAGGAAAGAAAATTTTTTTTTTTGAATTGTCACAAGGGTTTTTGGGGGGGGTTTTGGTTTTTTTTTTTTAAAAAAAAAAAATGGGGAAAGGGGAAAAAAAAAAAATTTTTAATTGGGGGTGTGGGGTTTAAAAATAAAAAAAAAATTTTTTTTTTTCTCTAATTTGGGGGGGGGAAAAAATTTTTTTTAAAAAAGAAAAAAAAAAAAAAGTGGTTTTTTTGGAGGGAAAGGGGGAAGGGGGGGGGGGGGGGGGGGTTTGGAAAAAAAAAAAAAATAATTTTTTTTTTTTTTTTTTTTTTTTTTCTTTTAAAAAAAAAAAAAAAAAAAAAAAGAGGGAGAGGGAGGGAAGGGGGGGGGGGGGGAGGGGAAAAAAATGGGGGTTTTTTTTGTTTGGTGTTTGGAACTGCCCGGCGCCCCTGGTAAAGGCGGAGAGCCAGGCAGTCATCCATAGAAGTAGGGCAGGGTAATTGTGTTAATAATGATTTAGTTCGGGACTCAAATTAGTAATAATAAAGTTAATAATAATAATAATAGATCTATTAAAATTAAATAATAATTAGATAATAATAAAATTTAATTCTGAATGATTAAATTATAATATAAATGTTATTTCTGTGTAAACGTTCCTCTCCCCCTCCCCCTAATATCATCCTTGGAACCTCTACTGAAAACCATGCTGTTAAAATTGATTAAAAGAAGTAAAATTTAAAAATATTTTTTCCTTCTACTGGAATTATTATTTCTCTTACCCATATATGGGCCACGTTATGTATGAAGGAACCAAGCGCCGTTATCTCCACTTTTTTTGTATAATACAAGAAAAAGTCATTGCCATTGGGTTTGTTTACAATTGTGCAAATGAAATGGCCTTTATCTCACAATCAGATTTAGGTTATTTGCGCTTAGTTCCTTCGTGTTTAACATCGTCCATATGTATTCTATTATATATAGAAAAGTATTGTATCCATGTGAAAAATTCGATGTTGAGATTTTGACGGAAATACATGTTTTGAGGTTTAGTGAGTCCAAAAAAGTGGGTTCCGCAAAATGGTCTGTCTGTTTGTGAACAAAATATCTGAAAAATGAATAGAGCTAGGAGGGCATCATTAGGCATCCCCTTGGGACGTAATAAGAAGCTTTTGAACAAAATTGGGCAAAAAGTCGGCCTTCTAGTACTTTACTGATGTACTTTTTCATTTTTTTTTTTCCGATTTTCTCAAAATTCGCTCCAACGATTTTGATTAAAATTCATTAATCAATTATTTTTTAGATGCTCTTTAAAATGTATTTTCTCGTTTCGCCCTCAAAATTTTTGATGACTTCAGGCATTCCAAAACTTTCTCGGTCACCCCTCCAGAGTTTTAAATAACTTTTCTTCAAAAAATATTTGATTGAATAAGAATTTAATTGTCTTTAAATTGGTATATGATCATGAGCGTAACTAGAGAATTTGACGGGGAGGGAGGGGGGTGGAGCCACGGGACCATCTATTCTCCGGGGGCCTGGAAAACTCCATATTTTTTCAATTTTTCTTGGGGTAGGGAGCTTTCTGGAGGGGCACGAGCCTTCTGGGGAGGGCCAGGCTCCCCCCCCCCCCCCCCTAGTTATGCCCATGTATGCCCTATATGATTAATTAAATTTGATCAGGTAATTGAACAAATTTACTTAGAGAAAATTTTACTTCTGGCTATAGACTTAAAACGCGTATATTCATATTTATTTTAAAATCCCCTTTTTTAAATGTAATTATTACATTTAGTTTATTTTATTAAATCAATATTTTTAAAATAAACAGCTCTGGAATATAACGCTTTAATCTACTTAAAGAAATAACAATATTTTCTTTTCGCTTAGTACATACAATCTATTTTAGAATTTGAAACTATAGATGCCTATATATATATATCTTATTATTTTTTAATTAACCTAGGCAAATAGTCTTTAATTACTTAAAACCCTTAAAAAAAATCCTTTCAAAGCATTGCTTTATTTGAAGAGAAGGTACGGTTATTAACTCCCTAAATATGCCTTTTAAAATCATCATTTATATAATAATGTTGTATCACTTTAAAACTGAAAATTTATATGAACAAAAAATCATCATTACGTAGCAGTCTATTTTAAATTATTACTAGCCGTACCAAACTGACTTTTCGGGTCCTTGTCAAAAAAAGTGCGTCCCGCAAAATTATCTGTCTATCTATTTGTATGAACAAATTATCCCAAGGACGTATAAAGGGCTATCACTATTTAAAAAACATTTTGATAGGCCTATAACAAACACGGATATTTTTTTCACTATTGTTTTAGTAAGAAGGGATATAGAGAAAAATATCGTTATGTTGATTTTTTTTCGTTTTCTTGAATTGAAAGCAAGTAGGTTTCATGTTTAATTAAAAAAAATATATAATATATATGTCCACCCAGCCTCTCTGTAAGTTTACCCTCCCAATGGAAATAAGCAGCCTTCTACACTGAGCCTTGCCAATCCTAGAACTTGGGAGTCTAGACTTCAGGACAAAAAACCGAATCTCGGTACTCCTGAAAGAAGTACGAACTTTCGAATCAAAAATAGTAGGAAAAAAAATAATTGATAAGATATTTTGCTTTCGGAAAAGTAATAGAAAATTGAAATAGAGAGAAAATATATAGGGTAAGAGAAAGTAAAAATAATATCGACATACAACACAAAACTTTTGAATTA
Organism: Euborellia annulipes; assembly: GCA_023213315.1. NCBI lineage: Eukaryota > Metazoa > Arthropoda > Insecta > Dermaptera > Anisolabididae > Euborellia > Euborellia annulipes. The sequence continues at coordinate 10,868 of JAKCPI010007516.1, forward strand.
AATTCAAAGAGAACTGATTCACTTTTCAGTTTTCTTCGATTTTCTCAAAATCTGCTCTAACAAATTTGTTTAAAATTATTATTTTTTACGCGCTCTTTAAAATGTATATTTCCATAAACTTATTCTTCTCAAAATTTTATGAATCAGATTATACAAAAATTTTTCGAAATATTTAGGAATGACGTCTCCTAGAATTTCTTGTATGAAGTTTCATTTGTTTATATTTACATTTTTTACCTTTTTCAAAGAAGACAATAGGCCGAACGACAATTTTTAACCTTTATTGTTAAAAAGGGTCGTTCGGCCTAAAGTCTGCTTTGAACAAGGTATTTCTCACACCGACAATAATGTGCCTGTGCCATTTGGGCTGCCTAACTACCGGGCTTTAGTCTCATTACTATTGCAATAGATTGTATCGTATATAAATATTATAATTTTTTCCTACTGCTGAAGATTATGATTATCGAGCCTTTTTATCTTCTTATAACAAATTAAATAAATGATGTTGGTAGAAAATGATTTTTCTCTTTTACTCAAAAACCTTTCTTTTATACTACACCAACAAAATGACTTCTCTTGAGTATTATATTATTATTATTTAGTAGAATATAATTTTACTCAATGAAATGCTTTGTGTCCTCCTTTAAGCCTTAAAAGAGTTCTTCATCATTGAAAGTGCTAAAATATAGAGCTTATATTAAATAAAATGACAAAAGTAAACTTTGTGAATTTCTCTCTATTGTTGATACTTCAACAATAAACTGTTCTTAAATACACTCATAAAGTAATGAAAGATTAATTAATCATTTTTTGGGAATAAAAGTTTTTTAAGAGTATTAATTTTTTAAAAACTTTGATAGTTTACACAAGTGAAATTAGAATTGAAAAATATACTTTCGGCCTACCAAACATCACTTTTTTTGTTAGTTTTCGGGGAGCGTGATGCATCTAAAGAAGTTTTTACTTCAAAGTTTTATTACTATCCATGGGAAAATTAATTTATTTTAACGCTAAAAAAAACTCGCTAATTAGAGATACACTCTTTAAATAGGAATCTTAAGTAAATATTTTGATATTTTTTAAAGAAAAGTAAGATTGTAAACATTATTCCCAAGGGAAAATTTATTTTTACTTTCTCTTACCTCTATATATATGTTAATATATATAGAGAGAAAGTTTTGGATTCATATCAAGATTTTGACGGATATACACGTTTTGAGGTCCCCTGAGTCCAAAAAAGTGGTTTTCGAGACATGGTCTGTCTGTCTGTCTGTGAACAAAATAACTCAGAGCGAAAAGAGCTAGGAGGTTGAAATTTTATATTTAAGTTAGGCACCCCCATGGGACGTGACACGAAGCTTTTGAACAAAATCGACCAAAGAGTACTAGTACTTTACTGATACACTTTTTCAGTTTTTTTTTCCATTTTCTCTAAATTCGCTCCAACGATTTTTTTTAAATTTCAAAAATCAATTATTTTTATGATACCCTTTTCTCATTTTGTCATTGAAATCTTCTGAAGTTATAAGTTAGGCCTATATGTAGGTGCAAAAAATCTGATGTGACAAGAACAAAACTCATTTACCGAAGATATGAGAAAGTTATTAGGAGAATTTTTATATCAGTATCATAGATATATTTGAAACTCGCACAAGTAACCATCATATTCATTTACGCCCAAATTTTCACTATATACATATATAATAGTTTCCTATTTTACAATAATGTATATTAATTATTATCTGACTAACTCTGAGCATAAATATACCAATTAATGGACTGAGGAATGTTTATAATAAATAGACCGAAACGTCTCCGGCTGATTGGTTAGGCATTCAGAGATTTTTATTTTTGGCTGCCTTTGCTTCCATATCTCCTTTAATTCCACATACCCAGCCACTACTTACATCTCAATTTTAATTACTTACGTTAATATTTTTTTATGAATTTATCTAGCTCCCCTCCCTACCTTCACTATAGCAATGCACCTATTTTCATATTATTCTCTTGATGTAAAAAAGAGAAAAATAGACTAACGCGAATAAATGAACTAACTCTATTAGTATTCATTTTTATTTTTTTCTGATGAATATATTTACAAAAGATCGATTTTAAACCAAATTCCATACATTACTGTTAGAAAGAGATTTTGAAATATTAATATTATTTTTCAGCCAGTCAAGAATGCGAACCGGGGACATTTCCATGTAACGCAAGTCAGGAGTGTGTGGAACAGAAACGACAATGCGATAAAAATCCAGATTGTGAGGATGGGAGTGACGAATGGGATTGTGGTGCGTATTAGTATGAATTCTTTGTTAATTAATAAACGTAAACTTTAATAAAAAAAAAGTTGAATTATTTGCAAACATTGTTGAAGTGTGTGACTCTGCATGATTAAATGGGTGAGACTGAAGTTACAAAATGTCAAAGAATTGCTGGGTTAACTTCACTCCTTTTCGAGAAATGTCAAAAACAAAATGCGTCGTTCACATTGAAAAACCCTATAAATTTTTTTTTAACAGATTTTTTCTACGTTTATATACAGCTTTACATAAAATAATGGAAAAAAATAAAAATTTTAACAATAAGATATAAGAAACACTTCCCAATTTACATTTTTAGCCCTGAAGATGGCTTCTATCAAGACCGAAACGTCGGCTTATTTTAATGTCTCTGCATTAGCAACCCTTCCTTGATAAAGAAAAGTGTGACAAATGTTCAGATCATCTCATAATAAATAAATTGTCGTGAATAAAAAAAAAAAAAAAGAATAAAAAATTACCGTTTTTTTTTTTTTTAATTTATTTCATCACTTACCCCCAAACTCAACTAATTAAAAAAAATAATTGCTATTAAAATAAATAAGATAAATAGGTCTATATTAATTCCCGTAGGGGAAAATAATTGCCGAAGTAAATGTAAAATATTACTCCATTATTATCATTAATATTTTATTATTTTTTTTTAGATGATTCTCATCATTTGATGTTTTGGGATAATTTATTCCGGAAAAGACCCGGTGCGGATTTAGATGAAGATGAAATTTTCTCCCTTTGTGGTAAGTTTATTTTTTTAAATAAATAATTCAAAACATTTTGTTTTGTTTGAGTTGTAAAGGATAAATGCGAAGTTTCATTCACCTAAGGGATTTTGATTTATTTAAACAGTTTATCTTTTATGACAATGTAAATATGAAATCCCGCTAGTGAAAAGGACAATAAATATGAAATATGTTCCATTTTTTTTTCTATTTAAGAGTTTACGGTAAACACTTAACATTGCGAAATTAATAATATAAATCTCAATAAGGATTTTAATCTAAAGTCAGGGGATTTTCTTGAATTTTCTTGCAAAAACGAACCATCGACATTTATGTCGATTACATTATTTTATTAATTATAAATTACTTAGAAAAAGGCCTAACTCATTTTCTTTCTCGTATAGTATATAAAGAGAAAGTATTGTTTTATTATAAAGAAGGAAAAGCAGAAAAGATTTACTGAATAGAGATTTTTTTTTCATAATTGCAGCGATTGCAATAGTATAGAGACTAAAGCCCGGAAGTTAGGCAGCCCAAATAGCACAGGCACTCTAAAGTTTTTTTGTTAAAAAGTGTCTGCTTTGAAAAAGATATTTCTCACACAGACAAGAAAGCTTTAGTGAGCCTGTGCCATTTGGGCTGCCTAACTACCGGGCTTTAGTCTCAATACTTTTGCAATTGATGGTACAGAGCTGAATGTTCATATTTCAATTTGGTAGAAAAAAATTAGCAACGCAGTTAGTTTGTTTCATTTTATTATTAAAACCAGGGCCAACATTTCGGTCACATATGTCGCATAGTCGACCGAAACGTCGCTGTGAATTCTCTATTAAAGAAATAAACCTAGCTACTCGGCCTTTTATTTTTCTACTATGGATATATATTTATTAGACATTAACTTGGGTAATTATAAAAAAAAAATAAAAAAAAATCTTGTCTAATTGTACCTACTTGGTAATTGATTATATCTATTTTAAGTTTTTTCTTTATCATTTGTAGGCCTGAAGTGACCAAAATATCGGCCCTGGTTTTAATAATAAAATATAATTAAACTAGCTTCCTTTCACATTAAATTTACTTAAGATTGCAAAATTTTGTGTTTAATTGGGCATATTGCACCCGCTTGGACTTTCCGCTTTCTCGGCGACCGGAATACCTTTATCTTATGTCGCCTTTATCCTGGTTCGGTGAGTTGGATAAAGGAAGTCCTTGCTAAGGTATTAAGGAAGCTGATATACTCAAGAACTCAGCCTAGCATCATATTTTAAAATGTTGACATATCACATTTTAACCAGTACCCCTTAACCAGGAAATTTTTTGAGGGTGGCTAGGGAGGGGAGGGTGTAATTATCTTCCCCCTCTCCAAATGAATAAATATTAAATAATATAAAATATTTTTTTTACAATTTCTAACAATAAATTAAAATTATTTATAATTTAATACGTAGCTTATAGACCTATTAAGCTACGTATAATTTCGAATGCCCAATATAACTTGGCGAGGATTATATGTATTATCAGACATTAACCTGGCCCTGAAGATGGTCCCATATGTGACCGAAACGTCGACCCTGGTTTGATAATAAATTGAAATATAACTAGCTGCTTGCTCATTCATTCTATCTGATTAAAATATTCTATTCATATTTTTTTTGGGGATTTTGGTTCTAATTAGAAAGAGTTTAAAAATATATAGAATTTATTTTTTTTGGAATATAAGCTAATAGTATTTTAAATTTGCCTAATAAAATGATATAAGATTAATTTATTATCCGGATATTTTATATTTTACATGATGATACACTGGGTTATTTTTTCCATAATTATGCGATCCAAAGTTTTGTTTAAAAACATTCTACATATAGGCCTACATATATGCCTGTGTAAATATACACAATTGAATATTTGTTAGTTATTGTCTGTGATGCAACGAGGACTTTTCTCTTGGGAGGGGATTATGATTTTTTTATAAGGACCCTTTCTGTTTGGTAAAAAAAATTTAAAAAAATATAGATATTAAAAAAAAGTTTATAAACAAAAATCCAACCGTATTGCTCTAGCCGTTTCCTATTTACTCTCTCTCTCTCAGAGGACAGAAGAGTGGTTAACGCCACACCTGGACAGTACCACTGTTTTTCCCTAAAAATTTTTTAAATTTTTAAACTATCAATCTATAGGTTCTAATTTAAAGCTATATATCAAAATTCTAAAATTCAAAGCTAGGTTATAAGTTCCTTGAAATGGATAGCTGAGGATATTAATATAACGGAAGTCTATACAGGAACAGCAACTAAGTACAGTACAATAAAAACCCTTTATATTTTGTTACCGAAAACGTCGAAACGTCGCAAAAAAAAAAAAGATTTTTTATTATATCTAGATGCTGTTGTTCCTTGATAGGCTCCCGTCCAAACTTCTACTAGGCTATAAGTTTCAAAGATTTATTAAAAGTTTTTAACACTTAATTCATTCATTTTTAATACATTTTTGAAACATATAACCTAGTGTTTTACATTTTTGAATTTTCATATTTCATATTAATAAATGTATTAAATTATAATATTCATTTTTTTTAGGAATCGGTTTTCTTTGTCGCTGTTCAAAAAAATCAGTCTTATGTGAAAATTTAAACCTCACTTCAATACCAACAAATCTCGCCAATGAAACTGAATTTGTGTGAGTACCAATATTTTCATTTATTTTTTTTTCTTCCACTTTCTTTTTTAATGGTAAAGTTTGAATTAATATTTTATTTTTATTTTTTTTTTTTAATTTATATTTAAAAAATCTGGTGTTTCTCTTACCTTTAGGTACCGAAGTCACACCAGATTTTTTGTGTCGAGATATATTAAGTTTCCCATTGCACCTTAGTTCAAACTTGCATTTTAAATGTTGACTGCTTGAAATAAACTGTTTTTTTTTTTTTTCAAAATTTTAATCTCATATTTGGATATTTTTTACACAATAGAGAATAAATACAAAATTTCATAAGAATTTTAAAAAATTTTTTTAAATGTGTAAAAAGTTCCAGTTCCAAACCCCCCTTTTGAATCGAAATTAACACACAAATCCCCTTAGGGATTTAACATACAGTAGGCTCTATGGAAAAGTAAACGAAATTTGTTTGATATGCTATCACACATTATTTGTGTCAACATATTTTTTTTTCATATAGCAGTATGAATCCAAGAAGTAAATAATGTTATCACCAATTTTTCTATTCCCTTTTTTTCAAGCCTTTCGAAAGAAATTTTTAATAATTGCATAAAGGTTTAAATTTAAATTTGCACTAAAGACCTCTATACTCTTTAAAAACTCATGTAATAATATATTGAATTGACAACAAACACTGTATAAAAAGTTGAGTCAAATGATCTGAAATCTTATCTAATTTGTCAATGATTATTATAATGATACTGACTGATGATTGTCATTGAGACAAAATTTTTTTTCAATGTTTCGTTCCCTCTCCCTCTTGACTGAGAGTTTTCTTGTAAATGGATCTCAAAGTGTTATTTTCACCCCCAAAAGCATTCTGAGGCCATATAAACTTTTTATTAACGATACATGTGATCCAGTCATTTGTTTATACAAATTAATATATTATTAAATAAATATTCATTGGATTAACTTAATATTTTCAACCCCTTTGTACTAGCAGCCCCTATCCCCGGGCTAGATATTTTACTCGCACAGACTATTTTACTAGACCCAACCAGATATTGCATAGGTACATAGATGAAAGAAAGTAAAAGTTCAAAATATTTTATAAATTAATGCAAACAGTCTTTTAGAAAAAATAATATTTCCATTTGAATGATTCTAAATATCTTCTTTATTTTATTTATTGGCTTTTGGCCAGAAGCCATACCACAACCACACAAGGGCTGATCCAGAGGTGTTTCTCGGAAGGGGGGGGGGGGGATAATCTGATGTGACTGGTCGCACAGCACACAATTGTTTCTTAATTTCGGTAATTTAAAGGCGCATTCTGTACTTGTTTGCCAGAATATAAATACAAATTTTGAAGTATTAATTTTTAAAATTTTACATTAAAAATAATCAGAACGAGAAGAGAAAAATCCAAAAATAAAATATATATTCTAAATATCTTAAAGTCTTTTCGTATCTAACAATAACATGTCAGTTTTTGATAGATTACATTGTAGAGAGATGAGAATTCTTGAATAACAATTTTTGTTTGCTTTCATTTGCCCATTCATTTTACAAAAAATAAAATGTGATTCAACAACGTTCCAAATTATTTAAACAATTTTCCCGCGAATGGATTTCATCTAATCCCGTAATATAATTTTAGTGTAATTAGCATTTATTTTGTTTTTTTTTTCCTTCCTAATTCTTGATTAGAGCGAATTTTATTGGGTCATGTATAAATGAGATTAAAAATTTTCCCTAAAGGAAAAACGTTAATTAAAATGTGGTTTTTAAACTGAATTCATAAATTGGAAATATGAATGTGATATCTAATTACAATTTATTAATTTAACCAGTCGCGCCGCCCGCCTAGGGCGAACCCTCCCTCACCTTTCCTAAATCATATTTCTCAATTTTCCTAACTCGTTTGCGGTCCCCTGAATCCAAAAAAGTGGTTTTCGCGACATGGTCTGTCTGTCTGTCTGTGTGTCTGGGAATAAAATATCTCAAGAATGGAAAGGGCTAGGTGGTTGAAATTTTATATTTAAGTTAGCCACCCTCCTGAGACGGGACAGGAAGCTTTTGTACAAAATTAGCCAAAGAGTACCAGGACTTTACTGATATATTTTTTCAGTTTTTTTCTATTTTTTCAAAATCCGCTGCGACGACTTTTTTTAAAATTCATAAATCAACTATTTTTTAGATGCTTTTTAAAATGTATAATATCATTTTGCCATTGAAATCTTCTGAAGACCACTTTACTCTTGTACTCCATAGAAGAGATAGGACAAATGGTTGCCATGGTAACAAAATATAAATATTTTCTCATATAAATTTTAATAAATAATATAGAGAGAAAGTATTGGATTCATGTCAAAAATTCGATGTCGAGATTTTGATGGATCTTCACGTTTTGAGGTCCCCTGAATCCAAAAAAGTGGTTTTCGCGACATGGTCTGTCTGTCAGTCTGTCTGTGTGTGTGTGTGTGTGTGTGTGTGTGTGTGTTCAATTTTAAGCATGAAGGAATTCAGCTACGAGGTTGAAATTTTATATTTAAGTTAAACACCCCCGGGACCGGAAAAATAAGCTTTTAATCAAAATCGACCAAAGAGTACTAGTACTTTACTGATGTATTTTTTCAGTTTTTTCGATTTTCTCAAAATTTGCTCCAACGATTTTTTTAAATTCAAAAATCAATTAATTTTTCGATTCTCTTTAAAATGTATATTCTCATTTTGCAATTGAAATCTTCTGAAGACCACTTTACTCTTGTATTTCATAGGGAAGATAGGAGAAATGGTTGCCATGGCAACAAAATATAAATATTTTGCCATACTTATAAATTTTACATCTGAATTCATATGTTCCGTACTGTCGGGAACTAAATATATGTCGACACAAAAATCTGGTGTGACAAGCACAGAACACAACTTTCGATTACCGAAGTTAAGAGAAAGTTGTGTGCTGTGCGCCGGTCACACCAGATTTTTCATCTTGAAAATCGAATGTACCGAACTATCTGAATCTAAATACATGTCGACACAAAAAATCTGGTGTGAAAATTTATTTTATGCGTGAGCGATAATTTTTATTCGGGATGGGGTCTAAATGGCATCCGATGCCGAAAAAAATCTGGAGTGTCTGTCATAACACAACTTTCTCTCATCTTCCGTCATCGAAAGTTGTGTTCTGTGCTTGTCACACCAGATTTTTCGTGTCATGTATTTACTTTCCGTCAGTAGGTTACATTCGATTTTCAAGATGTAAAACAATATTTATATTTTGTTACCATGGCAACCATTTCTTCTATCTTTTCTATGGAATACAAGAGTAAAGTGGTCTTCAGAAGATTTCAATGGGAAAATGAAAATATACATTTTAAAGAGCATCTCAAAAATAATTGATTTTTGAATTTTGATTAAAATAGTTGGAACGAATTTTGAGAAAATCGCAAAAAAAACTGAAAAAGTACATTAGTAAAGTACTCGTATTTTTTGGTTGATTTTGTTCAAAAGCTTCATGTCACGTCCCTTGGGGGTAACTAACTTAAATATAATATTTAAATACCCTAGCTCTTTTCGTTCTTGTGCTATTTTGTTCACAGACAGACATACACACAGACAGACCATGTTGCGAAAACCACTTTTTTGGACTCAGGGTACCTCAAATCGTGTATATCCGTCAAAATCTCGACATCGAATTTTTTACATGAATCCAATACTTTTTCTCTCTATATATATATTAACATATAAGCTTATAGAGGTAACAGAAAGTAAAAAACCTTAATAAAAAATCTGGTGTGACTGGCGCACAGCACACAACTTTCTCTTACCCTTCGGTAAGAGAAAGTTGTGCACCGTGCTGGTCACACCAGATTTTTGTGTCGAGATATATTTAGTTTCCGATAGCACCTTAGTTTCAAACTTGCATTTTAAATGTTGACTGCTTCAAATAAACTATGGTTATTTTTCAAAATTTTAATCTCATATTTGGACATTTTATACACAATATAGATTCGTAAATAAATACAAAATTTCATAAGAATTGGGAAAAAAAAATTTTAAATGCCTAAAAAGTTCCAAAGGGGACCCCCTTTTGAATCGAAATTAACATACAAATCCCTATAGGAAATTAACATTGTTTCTATGCGAAGATAAGGTGGAAAGGGAATTTAAAAAGAGTAGAGAGAGACGATAATGTTTGCAAGTGGGAGAGATATATATATATATGTTTTCTTGGAAACAATTAAAACAGAAATAAAAAAAAATAAATGGGAATTTAAATAATAATTGATTTTTATTCTAATAAAAAGAAAAAGATTTAAATTCCGTTACCATGGCAACCAGTTCTATCTTTCCTATGAAGAACAAGAGTAAAGTGGTCTTCAGAAGATTTCAACGGCAAAATGAGAATATACATTTTAAAGAGCATCTAAAAAATAGTTCATTTATGAATTTTAAAAAAAATCCTTGGAGGAATTTTGAGAAAATCGAAAAAAACTGAAAAAGTACATCAGTAAAGTACTAGTACTTTTTGGCCGATTTTGTTCAAAAGCTTATTTTGAGATTCTTCAAAGGTACCTAAGTTAAATATAAAATTTCAATCCGGTAGCTCAATTCCTTCGTGCTAAAAATTTGGTTCCACACACACAGCACACACACACACACACACACACAGACACACAGACCAATTTGCGGGACCCACTTTTTTGGACTCAGGGGACCTCAAATCATGTATATCCGTCAAAATCTCGACATCGAATTTTTGACATGAATCCAATACTTTTCTCTCTCTATATATATTAACATATAAGCTTATAGAGGTAAGAGAAAGTAAAAAACCTAAAAAAATAAGTATTTATTGATAATAGGGGTGGGTAAAAATAAGTCCTTTAAAAATTATTTTAATTCAAATTTATCCCTAATAAATAAATAAATACAAAAAATAACACTTGGAAGTGTTTTATTTAAATTGCGGTGAGTTTTAAGATGGGTTTATCAAGTGAGTCTTTTAATAGTAATTTAATATCGATTTATTCCCAACAGAATAAATCCCCGTTAGTTTGCAAGTAAATAGAATTTTTTTTAATAGAGAATTTATTTTATAATTTTATTTCTTATCGCTCAGAGAGGAATGCTACTTGAGCTGCGTGCTGCCTGCCTTTCAGGCGGTCTGTCTTACAAGTTAGTTGAATTTGAGTCGAGCCATGAGTCGTTCGGTTCCTCTCTCTCTCTCTCTCTCTCTCTCTCGCGTGTGTTAGTTTATTTTATATTGTGTTGTGATTTGTGCAAATAAGACGTTCATCCCCCAACCTCATTACACCACAACCCGTCTGGTAATCCTATTATTAAGGTAATTAATATTTATATTCAATTTTTTTTTTCTCTCAACATATACTTATAAAATTATCCAATTTTTAATTACCCTATATGATGAAGTCTTGTGCCCCAGGGGGGAGGGTGAGAAAGGGTGTAAATCACCCCTTCTAATAAACAAAATAGTATTTTTCTTTAAAAATAAAATTTAAAATAATTTTTTTTGTAAAATTTTTACTTTTAAGCAAATTGATTACTTTCTCTCTCTCCTCACCCTCTACCACCCTAACAGAGAATTTAGTTTTCCTATAATATTTAATAATAAATTTTTATTAAATAATGGAAAATATTCTTAAACTTTTATCTCTCATCAGTGTTATAGTGATTTTTGGAGGTGGAATTTGTTTTTTATTGTCAGTGCTTTCTTCTGCACTCGCCTCCCCTATTTATTTATAATTAAAAAAAAATTCATTTGGATACCAAATGGCTTAAATAGAAATGCCTAAACCCCCAATGGGGATGTATATTAATCAATAACGGATATCATCAAAATCTTATATGGCCTGAGTTGCCGAAAAGACTGAGTGAATATGGGGGTGAGTGTGAATGAGAAAAAAGTGTGAGTGTTTAAAAAAAAAAAAAAATCTACAAGCCTGTATCTCCATCTTTCCTTTCGTGAATATATTTCACTACAAACAAAGTTTCCTTTGTTTTATGTAGAATTCGATCCCCCTCGGCTCACACATCCCCTTATAGATATTTATTAATTCAAATTCACCCTACTCTCCAAATCTTCTTAATACAATAGGTACTTTATATAATGTTTGATTGAGCAAAAAATAATTCAAATTTTTTTTAACTTGAAATTAAAAAAAAAAATCTTCTGGTAACCTACATGTATTTCATAGGAAGGAATATGGGAAATAGTTGCGCATCTCCCATTGGCCAGGGGCTAAAAGGGTGGAATATAAAAAAAATTCTATATAATATAGAGCCTACTGCGGAAAGCTACACAAAAATCTGGTGTGACAAGCACAGTTCACAACTTTTTCTTGTCGATTTCATTTCGAAATTCCAACGGGAAGTTAGTCAAATCCGTATTTAAAGATTATTGACATTCTTGCTTATGTTTTGAGGCCAATAGCAATGAATAAAGCTTAAAATATTGTAAGAGTATACTATACGAAAAAGTAAAAATGACGTCACAGCTAAATTTCTAAAAAATTATTTTATCTTTATATAAAATTATACTGTATTTATAAGGATGTCATAACAAATAATTTTAACATTACTTCTAATTTAAATAAATATCAAAAGGATTATACGATTAAAATTAATATAAATTCTAATTTTATACATATCATTATAGAGAATTATTTTTATCATCATATGTATAAAATTAGAATTTAAATTAATTTTAATCTTTTGATATTTATAAAATGGAAGTAATGTTAAAATTACATAATATTATGGGCCTTAATCTCTCTACGTCATTATTTGGCTGTATATTGTTATAATTGGTATTAAAATAAAATATTTTAGCAAACTTTTAGGCATTTAACAATTTTTGTATGGTTTTTGTTTGTGTGCCAGACGTCCTATGGCTCGCGGGAATCGAACCCAGTATCTCCAGCCTATCCGGGCCATCCGCGTGCCTCCTTTTGGCCAAAAATTATTAAATATACTATTCATTGAATATTAATTAATATCACATTAAAATATAAAAGAGAATACTTTGATTTAAATATAATGTAAAAACTCTGGTGTGGCGTGTCGCACAGCCTAAAAACATGTATTTCCATCAAAATTTTTGACATGATCGTAATATTTTCTCTCATATATAGGGTAAGAGAAAGTAATAATGAAAGAAGAAGAGATAAAAGATTTTTTAAACAATTTCTTGTTATTTATAGGATTTCGATAAAGCTAATACTCTCTCACGACGGAGGCGAAACTTTAAATATGAACATGCCAAATATTTCAATTATTATTTTGTCTGGCAGGGAAGTTTTTAGTAGGAAATAAACAGTAATTAATTAAATTAAGGAGTTTCGTTAAAAATTCACAAAATTATTGGATAGAATGTATTTTCTCATAAAATAATCAACACCTTCTAATAATGAGATCTTTATTGGTGTACTTTGGATGCCAAATGTTGAATATGTTGTCCATAAATTTAACCAATGCGCGCGATTCATCAGTGAGCTTATTTCTATTACTATTTTTTACAAAATTTATTTCGGATATACTTTGAAATTCGATAACGTGCTAGAAAAATTTTCACAGGTTCGTCACCTCTCCTATTAAAGATATTTTAATTTTTTTAAATTAAAGCTATTTAAAATATCTACAACTTATAGAAGCCCTTTTTTTGATTTTCGAAAAAAAAAATTTTTTTTAGATTAATCACATTAAATAAAAGATATTTTTAAAAAATTCGCTCTATATCTTATAGATAATTAAATTAGTAATCATTGTGTTAAAGAATAATTAATTTTTTGCCTTTAATTAATTAGGTGGAATCCTTCAAATGAAATGGAATAAAACCCTTGTTTCCCTATAGGCAGAGCTAACTTTTAGTAACTGAAGATTGGTGTGTGAAACGTCTCAAAATAGTTTTCATTATAAATTTAAGGTCTTATTATTGACTACAAAACTCTTATATTAAGGTGCGCGTCTGGAAAAACCGTTAGAATACGATACAGCAGCGGGTTACTTTAGGCAAGAGATGGCGTTAGTTTTTTCCATAGGGAAACAAGGAAGTTATTCCATTTCATTTGAAAGATTCCTGTTAATTAATTTAAGGCAAAAAATTAATTATTTTTTAACACAATGATTACAAATTTAATTACAGTAGAGTCCCGGTAATCAGAACCTCGCTAATCCGAACTTCCGGTTAATCAGAACTCTTTTTGCGTACGATTTTATTTTTAAGAGGAATATAAATGAAAATTAGACATTAAAGGAACTTTATTTTATTATTATTATGAAATATTTATTTAGAGTTTAATATCACCGACAAGTTTCACGGTTTACAACGTTATAAATACGACTTTATTATCAAAATTAACTAATTCAAGCTTGCAATTCCGGTTAATCCGAACTTCCCGATAAACCGAACGACCCTCGGTCCCAATTAGTTCGGATTAACGGGACTCTACTGTATTTATAAAATATAGAGCGAATTTTTTAAAAATACAACTAAGGTGTGGTGGCTGTGATGATAATTCAGAGAGGGCAGAGGCAGCCAAAAGCGAAATAATTCTGAGACGCTTGGTGCATTTATTAGTGCTCCATCTTCAGTCCTTTAATTGTTTTTTGTGCTCAGAGTTAGTCTAAAATTGCTTGATATATACATATGTCTTTAATTGGTTACAATTGAACATGTATATTGTTGAACTGGCATACAATGTTTGACAATGGTCACCCATTCATATAGTTCACTTTCTTGGGTGACCATTGTCAAACATTGTATGCCAGTTCAACAATATACATGTTCAATTGTAACCAATTAAAGACATATGTATATATCAAGCAATTTTAGACTAACTCTGAGCACAAAAAAACAATTAAAGGACTGAAGATGGAGCACTAATAAATGCACCGAAACGTCTCCGGAAAATTGTTGTAGCATTCAGAATTATTTCCTTTTGGCTGCCTCTGCCCTTCCTCTCTGAATTTTTAAAAATATCTTTTATTTAATGCAATTAATCTAAAAAAAATTTTTATTTTTTCGAAAATCAAAAAAAGGGATTTTATAAGTTGTAGATATTTTAAATAGCTTTAATTAAAAAAAAATTGAGGTCGATAGCTTCAAAATTGTGGCCGCTGGAATCCCCTAAAATTATACGCGCACCTTAAGTATTGTTTATAGGCATAAAGCATCTTACATGTTTTCATTACTAAGTTCTTTTTGATTGACGTAAACGTATGTCTTAATATTTACACAATGCTTGTTACTCTTATCTCTTAAAACCACCGGCCTAATAATCCTATGCTGTCTTACGCAAATCTAAATTAATATATGAGAAGCTGCGCAATCCGCTTTCAGGACCCTCCATTTATATCTAACAAATTTAATTGAATTTTATATACAGGCCTTGTTTTCACTGCTTACTTTAATCACACAATACTGTTTGAGTGTTAAATTTTTGATCATCAATTTCTTCGAAATTCTATTTTTTTATTGATTAAAAGGTTTCTTTTCTGGGCTATTTGTTTTTCTTTTCTTTTCATGATACCATAAAACCGAGTTTTTGGTTAAGGCACGTACCAAAAAAAATTTATTATGAAGGAGGTGGAGAGTCGGTCCGAATACCCAAGCCAATAAGTCCAAGTTGTTTATTCGAGTTTAACTAGGTCGGCCTCTTTCATTAAATTAAAATTACATACGTACGTATATTCCAATTATTTTAGAATAGAGAAGCGACAGCTTTGAATTATGTAATTTTTGTATTATTTTATAAATACAAGCGAAGCAAAAGGAAAAGTATACAACTAATCAACTCATCTCGCTATAGAGGAAACAAATATTCATATTTTTTTATTTAATTTTCCCCTCATTCATATTTTAATCTTGTTTTATTAAAAAATATTTCTGTTATAACTTTGATAATTAAATGCACGTTTTGAGTATAATATAAAATATATTTATTATAAAAGACTTTTTTTTTTTTTTTTTTTTTTTTAAAAACATTCACACTTTTTTCTCTTTCACACTCACACTCACACACACATTCACACTGTCTTTTCGGCAGCTCAGGCCATATAAGACATTTACGATAACCGTTATTTATGAATTTATATATATTAGGGTCCAGGCATTTTTATATTATAAAAGACTTATTGAATAAAGATTAAATACATTGAATGTTGAATGTTTATCATTGTCTATAATTGATTTTCTAATAATTAATTAATTATTTATTCTAATTGTTTTAAATTTATTGAGTCTAATTTCATGTGGCTATTGCCAATTTATGAAAGTTATATTAATTCTCCCCCACTAATAATTTCGAAGGAGATATTAATAGCGGAGGTAATCTTGTAGATATTGGGGAGTCTGGCGTTGTCGTTCTGATCTTCTTGGTTCGCTCCGAAGAGTGCTCCCTTCTGGATGAACAATTGTTTGTTGAGCGGGCGCTGTCTGTGATTGTTGAGTCTCTGTATAACTATAGAAGGGATGTGGTATATTTTCGTTCGAAGTTGTGGATTCGGTGCTTGAATTCCGGTGGGGTGCAAAGGTAACCGATTTATTAGGGATGAGTGTTTTGCGTAGCTGGTCGATGTGCCTCTTGTAAATGTAGCCGTTGTCCAGTTTTATGAGATAATGGAGACTTCCATATTTTCTGATTATTGTGCCCAATCGCCAAGTCCATTTTGCATTATGAAAGTGGCGAGATAGCACTCGGTCTCCGACGTTGTATGCACGGGTTCCTGAGATGAGTATGGATTTTTTTGTTCGATTTGATGTATTTGATTATTGAGATGTTGATCTAAATGGTCAATTTCTTTCAAGTCGATATTTAAATGCCGAATCCATGTTCTTCCTAGTAAGGGTGAAAAATTATCCGGGACGACGTAAACCTCTTCTTTGAAATTTTATCTTTGTATCGCACATTCAGATTAATTTTTCCATGAGGTACGAATACATTATCGGTGTAAGATCGAAAGGCAATTGTTGATTTTTCAAGTGGGATATCGATATTAAGTCGTTGATATTGTGAACGAGGAAGTAAGGTAAAACCTGCTCCTGAGTCCACTTCGAATTGTTGAGGACGGCCTTCTATTTCAACAGTTACGAAAAATTTTCCTGAATCTCTTCTTGTTGCGTTTTGATTTTCAAAAATGTCTAAAATCTGGTGAATTCCATAATCTTGTTGAATTTCGACCTCTTCGATTGATTTTGTTGAATTTCGAAAATTTTGATTTGTTGTTGAGGTAAGCAAAGAGCGAATACAAACTCGTTGAACATGTCCGGTACGGCCACACGATTTGCAATGAAGAGATTTTGGAGCAGTTCGACAATTATTTGCTTTGTGATTATCCCTGCCGCATCGAATACATAAATTATCTATTCCTAGTCGATGATAATCAATTCGTGATCTTGACGGTGATCGAAATTGCTTTATGTTAGAATTTGAAGTAGATCGTCTTCTATAATTTGAATAGTTTTGATTTTCCCGGTCAAATTTTCGACTTTGATGTGAATTTGAAATTTTGTTTACTTCCAATTTTGAATCTGATGTTTGAGGTTGTTTTGAACCAAGCTCACGACTATCGAGTCTTGCGGCTTCTAAAACGATAGCTTTTTGAACGATTGCTTCAAATTCCTTGACTTCTGATTGTAAAATTTGTTCACGGATTGAATTGTCATGGATGCCCCTTATAAATTGCGCACGGATCCCATCCTCGTCGCCAATTTTTGTTATAACTTTGATAATTAAATGCACGTTTTGAGTATAATATAAAATATATTTATTATAAAAGACTTATTGAATAAAGATTAAATACATTGAATGTTGAATGTTTATCATTGTCTATAATTGATTTTCTAATAATTAATTAATTATTTATTCTAATTGTTTTAAATTTATTGAGTCTAATTTCATGTGGCTATTGCCAATTTATGAAAGTTATATTAATTTCTTAATTATCATTATTATACTGTATATGAGATAAATAGAACTAACTGATTTCACTTTTATTTTGATTCGTTTTTACTTTCTCTAGCCTATATATATATGTAAATGAAATGGAAAAATGTATGTATGTATGTATATATTCTATAGGACACACACAATTTTCATTGAATCTATTTGAAATTAAGTACACATATAGTACATGGACCAGGGAGTAACGTGGTAATATGAATCTCTTAAATATTAATATTTTGGAAAATTATAATCAAATTTCTTCAATATGGGAACCCAAAATCTACAAGTTGGCTTGGAAATTAGAGAGGTAGTCAATTGCTCTGTGACCAGCTTTCTGGGTATACGATTAGGAGCTGTGAGAGGCGCTACGCAGTATTTGAAAAAATAGAAGAGAGCACGCATACGACTGATCCGTTAAATAGTCATAAATAGGCCTTTTTGTGCTGTCCCCAGTCGGTAGCCTCGCTTGAACTCAAGGTCCTTCCTTAACATCTTAACATTTGTATTGCAAAAAGAAATATCCCAAATTGGCAATTTCTGGCCGGAGGCGAATAAGGGGATCCAGGGGCGCAGCCCTGCGGCTAATATAAAATTTAGTATGGGGTGCATGTCAAAAATTCGATGTCGAGATTTCTACGAAAATAACGTTTTTAGGCCCCCTGAATCCAAAAAAGAAAAAATATTTTTCTATATTTATATATTTTATCAATATATCTCGTCTTGAATTCTAATCTACTGCCGGAATATATCGTTACCAAAAATCTGGTGAGACAAGCACAGAATAACTTTCAATTACCGAAGGCTGTGCGACCAGTCACATCAGTTGTTTGATAAAATAATCTTTGTAATCATTTTATTGATTGCTAAGATTATTTAATATAAACATACTTTTTTTTTTCTTTATTTTAATAGAATGGATTGTTTAAGCCCCCTAATATTTAGTCTACTCTTACAATAGTTCGAAAGATCGTCGATAGCATATAATGATAATGTACGTATTATTTGAATTTTTTTACCTTTATTGCTCGGATCATTTGTCTATAAATTAATGAAATTATTTTAGTTGGTGGGGAGGAAATTTAGTGAAGTATATATGTGAAAGTTCTCTAACGATATTTTAAGGGATTCTCTTAATGGAAATAAATTGTCCGTTATCCCTCTTCAGTAGAAGAAAAACTACAAGATATTTTACTTTACCGTCAATATATTAATATAATACAAAGAGCCTTTCCGAGCCCGGGACTGTATATAAATTAGGGTCCGACCGAAACAAGATTTTCAGCCGAAACCGAAACCGAATATTCGGCCTCAACCTTAGTTTCGGCCGAAACCGAAACCGAAACTTGATTTCCTATAAAAAATTTGTATTTTTTTTTTTTTTTTTGAAATTTTTTTCCCTCCGTGAAAATCATTTTACCTTTTTTTTAGGGAGACAAAGATTTTTTTCTCCTTCAAGTGCAAATCATTTGACCTTTTTTTTAAGACTCAAGTTTCGGCTACTTTTTGGCCGAAACCGAATATTCGGTCGGTTCCTAATATAAATACAGGTGCTCCACATCACCTCAAAAAAGAATATATGCGCTTCAGAAGAAAAAAATCTGGTGTGACTGGTCTCATAGCACACAACTTTCTCTTTCCTTTGATCGAAAGTTGTGTTCTGTGCTTGTCACATCAGATTTTTTATGTTGACATATATTTATGGCAAACATTTCTCATCTTTCATATGAACTACAAGAGGAGTCTTGAAACAATTTTGAGAACAAAATGAGAATGTATGTACATTTTAAAGAGCATCTAAAAAATAATTGATTTTGAATTTTACTTAAAATCGATAGAGCAAATTTCGAGAAAATTAAAAAAAAATAATCAATAAAGTACTAGTACTTTTTTGCTTACTTTGCTCAACCAAAAGTTTCGTATTACGTCCGAACTTAAAAATAAAATTTCAACTACTAGCTCTTTTCGTTCTTGAGATATTTTGTTCACACACAGAGACAGACTATTTTTCGGGACCCACTTTTTTGAACTCAGGGGAACTCAAAACATGTATTTCCATCAAAGTCTCAACTAGGGTTTGGAAAAAACCGGAAAATTTTGAAAACCGGTTTTTCGGTTTTTCACAAAGCGGAAAACCGGTAAACCGGTTTTTTTTTTTCAAATGTAGATCAAGGAAAAAAAAATAAAAAAATACTCAAAGCAAAATTTTATAGAATTATTTTTTAATAACTGCGCTCCTGCCTGCCACTCCAAATGGCTTAAATAAAATCATCGGACTGCCTGGGATCCGAACCCAAAAAAAATTATTATTACTACTATTCTGATCCAGTGCCTGCTTGAGGATTTGTTTACATTCATAGAATACAAAAAATACATAAATTTCTCTATACATTTTCTATGGGAGAAATCATAACTTTATGAATTAATAACTCAAAAAATTGTAGGAATTTCGGAACCCGAGTATTTTTCCTGGACTCTCCATAACGTCCTCTATAAGACTGCAAAATTTCGGTTTCAAAATTCCAACGGAAAGTTGGCCAAACAGAGCGAGACATACGGACGGATAGACCGACACTCCGCTATTATTATATATAGATTATTTAAGTATTAGAAAATGGGAGAAAAAATATAAATAATCTATAATTTTTTTTTTTTTTATTTGTCAAAGGTCTTTTTCGGCATCTAAGGCCATTTAAACCCCATCCCTAATTATTTCAAATGATTGATAGCCAATTCAAATGAAATAAATTTTTCTCGCTTGGAACGGGAAGCGAACCCGAAACCCCAGGCACTAGAAGCTATTGTAATATCTTCTCTCTGAGCCATGGATCACGGGGTAATTTATAAATTTGAATACAAGTATTAATGAAGAAAAAATTGAAAAAAAAAACCGAATTCGGTTTTTCGAGAAAAACTCGGTTTCTCGGTTTTTGAAAATTAACCAAAAAACCGGTATACCGGTTTCGGTTTCCACCGGTGTCCAAACCCTAGTCTCAACATCGAACTTTTGACATGAATCCAATAAAACTTTCTCTCTATATAAAATATAATAGGGTGAAGGCCAAAAAATTTTTTTTTTATTTTTGCTCTAGTTCACCCCGTCATTTTGTTCTTGCTAATGAGCGAAACAAAATTATTTTTTTCAATTTTTTGCACAATTTTAATGGGCTGCTATCAAACTCTGAAGTTATAAAAAATATTGCAAAATTACAATTTTCCAAAATTTTTTTTTGCAAGAAATTAACATTTTCAAAAATCACTTCTTAACCCACTCCTACGTAATAAAATTAATTATCATCCCAAATTATAACTTTCTCAATAATTAAAATTGGGAAAATTTTTTTTTCTCTATAAATTTTTTTTATGGTTTAATTAAACGATTTTGATAAAAAAATTAATTTTCAAAAAAAAAAAATTTTCAGGCTTAACATGCATTATTATAAACTTTAAATGCTGGTACCGACCCCCTAAATTTGTTTTAAATATAGCCAAATTTTTTTCTAGAGCATTTTACATGTGGGAGATTCGAATGAGAGG
Source organism: Euborellia annulipes (assembly GCA_023213315.1). Taxonomy (NCBI): domain Eukaryota; kingdom Metazoa; phylum Arthropoda; class Insecta; order Dermaptera; family Anisolabididae; genus Euborellia; species Euborellia annulipes. The sequence continues at coordinate 32,072 of JAKCPI010007516.1, forward strand.
GTGAACAATAAAATTTTAAATACTTTACTCACCTTAATATTTACGTATATACAGTATATAGACTATATTCATATAGATAAGAAAATGTGAACTTAAAAAATGTTTTTTTTTCTTGAAATATTTAGATTTGGATCTCTTTTGAAAAATAATATAGCTTTTTTTAAAGTAATTTATGGTTAAAGTTCCAAGGGTCCGGACTCCGAGGATTAATCCACCCCCTCACCATCCCCTCTTGCCATCTTCTGTCATCCGATATGATAAGAAAACAAGGCAAAAATTGACCCATCTACACATATGTTCAAACCTGAAAAATCAAAATATCTTTTTAAAATTAATGAATTCGAGATCATTGTCTGGACTAGGCATGTCATTTATCTTATACGATTTATTGACATATTACTCTTGGGGATGGTTTAGAAGACCACCACCTTTTTCCAGTATCTTTTTAAAAGAAAAAATAATTTATATACGTCAAAATTATTCTCATCATTATTTTTTGAACAACTCTTGTTTGAAAAAAAAATCAACGGCTATCGTCAAAATCTTATATGGTCTGAGTTGCCAAAAACACTATGTGAATGTGTGTGTGGTGAGTGTGAGTGTGAATGAGAAAAAAGTTTTATTGTTTAAAAAAAAAAAAAAAATTTAAAATTTTCCTATTTATTAATATCGCAGAATTTGAAAAAAATGCAGAAACATTCATCAACTTGTGAAAATATTTGTACTGAATTCTTATATTATTTCAAATCTACATAAATATCTTCGTTAGATCTTTTAATTAAAAGACCAATAAAAATGTTATTTTGAGAAAACTGGCTGTTTGCAGATCAGAATTGTGTGTGTTGGATAAATAATAGGAACTCTTTCTTTATTGTCTTTGGATAAAAAAGTCAGATAGGTGATTGCCGGGTTGCTTTGCGCAGGGGTTTCGTTCATGGATAAAAAAAAAAAAAAAAATTCGCTCTAAGACATTTCTCTATTCGTTTATCTTTATTCCAAAAAAAATTCTTTCATTATTTTTCTGGCTCCTTTTTATCACCATTTTTTCTTATAGCCACTTTTGCTTAGTTATTTAATGTTTGATGTATAGTCTATATACAGTGTATTTCTCTTGTCTTGGAGCAAAACATGTATTCTCATACTTACTTAGATAGCTCAATTGGATCAAGGGCGGATCTAGAGGTGTTTCTCGGAGGGGGGGGGGTAATCTGGTGTGACTCGTCTCACAGCATACTATTTTTTCTTAATTTCGGTAAATTAAAGGCGCATTCTGCACTTGTTTGCCAGAATATAAATACAAATCAAATTTTTAAGTATTAATATTTAAAATTTTACATTAAAAATACATTTTTTTGCGAAAAAAAGTTGTTTTTTTTTCAAATCTCCGGGGGGGGGGGGGGGGGGATAATTACCCTTTTACCCCCTCCTTGTATCCGCCCTTGGATTGGATTAATATACAGTATGAATTTTTTGAGAAAAATTGTCAAAATTATAAAATGATACATAAAGAAAATTTAGATTTGATGGTTATACACATTTTGAGGTCCCCTGAGTCCGAAAAAGTGGTTTTCGCAACATTGTCTCTTTGTGTGTCTATGAAAAAAAATATACCAAAAGAGCTATGGGGGTTGAACATTTATATTTAAGTTAGGCAACCCCCTGGCACGTGGCAGGAAGCTTTTGAACAAAATCGGCCAAAGAGTACTAGTACTTTACTGATGTACTTTTTCAGTTTTTTTTCCGAGATTTTCTAAAAATTCGATCTAACGATTTTGATTAAAATTCAAAAATCAATTATTTTTTAGATGATCTTTAAAATGTATATTCTCATTTTGCTCTCAAAATTGTTTGAAGCACACTTTACTCTTGTACTTCATAGGAAAGATAGAAGAAATGGTTGCCAAGGTAACAAAATACAAATATTTTCCCTTGTTTATAAATTTGACATCTTGAATTCCAATATATCGGTGGAGAGTAAATATATGTCGACACAAAAAAATGCTTGTTTTTTTCCATTTCAACTCCATTTATCTATATAGTTATGTTGATTTAGCCGATATTTGTTTCAAATTCGGGACATCAAGTTGACAAACTGAGCGGAATAAGATTTACAAGTGGGTGATTAAATTCAATCATATCAAATTTTAAGAGGATTTTCGTGACTAGAAATTTAATATTCTCGTTTCTACGAATTTCCGGGGAGATCATTACTTATCAAGTGGATTTTATTTTTATTTTAAGGCGGAAAGAAAGAAAGAAAGACGTTGGCGATGAATGACAACTCAATTTATTGATTAAAACAAATTTTAATGTTTTTTTTTTTTTTTTGTACTTTGGTATATTGTCTTTCATTAATTTAGATGATATTCAATTTTTGTTGTTATCAATCACTCAAGAATTCATGAGTGCGTGGCTGGCAACCACGAGTTACCCGAACTGGTGAGAGAATTTCTTCTTCTCCATTAGAATTATTTTTCATGAAATAAATTTTTTCAAATCATACCTTTCTTATTTTGAAAAAATCTTTAATTAATTATTTTTTAGGGAGAAAGTATTGAATTCATATCAAAAAATTTTTTGATTAGGCCTATATATATTATAATTATCGAAGGGAAGAGAAAGTTTTTTTTTTTTTTTTTTTTCGAATGGGTGCATAAGGTCCGAAGACCTATAATGACCAATAGTCACATGCAGCCAGGAAGAAAATAAAAACAAAAGGAGAAGCATAAAGGGGAAACTCAACTGCGGGAACTGAGAAGATGCCTGTTGAGGTTAGACTTGAAAGTCTGAAGATTGTAGGTTTTGGGGAAGATAGACGCAGGGAGCTTGTTCCAATCACGGGAGGTCATGGGGACAAAGGAAGAATGAAATTGTTTTGTTCTGTTAGTCGTGATCTGAACAGCATAGGGATGCTGAGAAGATGCCCTCTTGTGTTCCGTGAATATGTTGCATTGGGTGGGATAATTGATTTTAATTCGGCAGAGCATTGACCATGGTAATACCTGTAGAAGAGAGATAGTGAAGATACTCTTCTTCTATGATCTAGTGACTGTAGGGATGCAGTAAGGGTAGAATCACCTATCAGTCTAATTGCACGCCTCTGTATGGCTTCCAAAGAGGAGAGAGCGTCTTTCGACGCCCTCGCCAAAGGTGGGAACAATATTCATTCATCAGTTGTATGCTGTGCGACCAGTCACACCAGATTTTTTAATATTTATTATTTTTATATGAGGAAAATATAACTTGAAAATAAATTAATTTTAGAGGAAATTGATCCCACGGAATAAAAAACAATACCTCTAAAAAAAGTTTTAAAACTTTAAAAAGTAGTCTTTTTAAAAGTACTGAATATTTTTAAAAGTTTTTTAAGTACTTAATACTGCAAGTAAAAAATTTTCAAGTACTGGTTACTAAATACTTAAGTACTTTTGAAAAATACTTGAACAGCTCTGGTTCACAGGCAGACAGACACACACACAGACAGACAATGTCGCACTTTTTTAGAATCAGGGGACCTCAAAACGTGTATATCCATCAAAATCTCGACATCAAATTTTTGACATGAATCCAAAACTTTCTCCCTCTATATATTAACATATCTATAGAGCTAAGAGAAAGTAAAATTTATTTCAATTATATTGGTTCTCAATTTATTTTAATGAATACGGACGAAAATGTATAATTTTTTCAATACTTTTTCACCCAATTTCATCAGGTATGAAAGTTCTTTGTTAGTCTTTTCTGCTCTAAGGCGTAGGCGCAAATTATTTAAGAGTAAACAATAGGCCTACACTATGCTTTATATCAATGAATTTATTCATAAATAAAAAAAAAAAAATTGCTGAATTAGTTGGCATTGAAATCTTTTTATTCAAATGAAAAATTAACCAAGTGTAAATTTCTAATTTTTTTTTTTTTAAATAGGCTATACAAAAATATATAGAGTCTATACCAATTTTTTTTTTTTTAATTGAATAAAATTTAATCAAAATAAACACCTCTTAATGAATTATTTAATTTTTAATAATAAATTTATTAGTTAACTGTTTTCTATTTCTCCTACTCTCCGATTCCGTTTATAATATATAAACACCTAAGTAGTTACTACAATCAATCATTTTTATAACTTAATAACAATTTTTCTTTTCTATATAATCCATTTCGATTGATTTTCAACTCACGCAAGGGCTTAATATTAGTAGGCCTACATTCCATAATAAAAACGCCAATTTTTTTTTATAATCTAGTCCTTTTAGGATTATTCATAAATCTTTATAAATAGAAAATACAAATAAATAATTTCTAAATTTCTCGCCGGCCCTGCACATATGTATAAAACTATTTGCTTATCAATATAATATGCTTTTCAAAATAAATTGGACACTATTTTTTATTTATTTTTTTTTTTCAAATAAAACATCCACACTTTTTTCTCATTCACACTCATATTCACACACACATACACAGAGTCTTTTCGGCAACTTTGGCCATATAAGACTTTTGACGATAACCGTTGTATTGAAAATATCTATTGGGGGTCCAGGCATTTCTATTTAAGCCATTTGGTATCCAAATGCCTTAACTAAAATCATCGGACTGCCTGGGGTCCGAACCCGCGACGTTCGGTATAGGCACGCTACCAACTACTCCAAGTTCCGTGGGCCTCCCTTTTCTTAATTATGAAAAAAAATTATCATTACTATATTCGAATTCAGTGCCTGCTTGAGGATTTGTTTCAGGGGCGTATATAAGGGGGCCCCCCCCCCCCCCGAAATTTCCCAAACACATACATATACAATAGGGATATACAGAAATCAGCGCAACAAATTTTTCCGCAGGATGGAAAACTTTGGTTTCGCAAAAGAAAAAATGTTCCTCAAAAAATTTCTTGTGAAAAAAAATTTAGTTTCCTAAAAAAAAAAAAATTTCCCGCAGAAATATTTTTGAGTTCAGGCCCCCCTCCCCCCCCCCCCGAAAAAATTTCTATATACGCCACTGATTTGTTTACATTCATAGAATACATAAATATTCTTCTATCCATTTCTTATGGGAGAAATTGTAACCTTAAGAATTAATAACTTAAAAAGTTATAGGATTTTCGGGATGAAAATAATTTTCCTGTAATCCCTAGAAAGGTTTCTTATTGAATATAAAATTTCATTTAAAAATTCCAACGGGAAGTTGCCTAAATAGAGCGTGACAGACAGACAGTCGGACTGACATTAGCGAATTATATATATAGAGAGAAGATAGATAGGGGAGAGGGCGGGACATTGGGACACGAGGCACATTGGGACATTCGAATTTTAGCGCTACTAAATGTAAAGTTAGATTGTACTCTTTGACCATTAGGGTGCATTAAGTGCCCATTTTATTATAGAAAAATTTTAACAGCGTCAAGCTACGCCATAGCTAGTTACACGTTGCTACATCATATTTGTCCTGCGTTGTAAAAAAATCGGAAATCGTTTGAGGTCGATTATTTTTCATATGAACGTTTGAATAAAGACAGTTGAAATATTAGAGATAAGTAGACTTGTTTATTCTTACTATTTCGGTACATGCAGATGTAATTGTTTATTTTAGCTATTTGTATAGCCTCATTTTGTTTATAAACATGATTGAGGTAGATTGGGACATCTAGCGAGAGGCACATGTGGACACTAATAAATAAGAAATAATATATAATATTTAAGATATTATATTGTGGACAGGGCCGACTTGACGGGCCCCGGGGCTACTTACCAAAATATACCAAACTAATGTGGTACTTTATTTGAAACCTCTCGCGTATTAATCTAATTTCAAAAGACTTTCCGATGAGCTAGAGGTGGGAAATTTGATATTTAAGGGACATTTTTGATGACGCTAATCATCAGTTGGGTTTTACCAAAATATACCAAACTAATGTGGTACTTTATTTGATGCCTCACGCTTTCTTAATACTCTATAATAATAAAAAAGACTAAAAAGATTAAAATAAATATATAATAAAAAAAAACTTTTTAAAAAAATGCTTTTATTTAAATCGAACTAAAAAGAGATAAATAATTTAATTGTTCTTGTTAAAATTGTTGAATATTTATAACTTAAAATAAAAGCGTGGGGCGCTCATTAATAGCTTAAGGAATTGTCTATAGCCTCGGAATAACTTCGAAGCGCCCCACGCTTTTATTTTAAGTTATAAATATTCAACAATTTTAACAAGAACAATTGAATTAAATTATTTATCTCTTTTTAGTTCGATTTAAATAAAAGCATTTTTTTAAAAACGTTTTTTTTTATTACCGTATATTTTTATTAGCTATCCTGAGTCGTGAAAAAGATTGATTTGAGATTAAAAGGCCCGGGCCCCTGAGGAAAAAAAAATTCCTGAAAATGATTTTTTTAATTGAAATTTTAACCATGAAAATTATTTTTTATTAGAATTTTAAGGTGGGAACGCAATGGGCCCGGGCCCGGGGATATAGCCCCCCCTTGCCTCCCCTGTCTGCGGTCCTGATTGTGGAATATATCCGACCTGATATATTGATTGATATTGTAATCTTACTAATTGATTTTAATTTGTATTTTTTTTTTTCTCTCTTTTTTAAGTGAATCGTTTATTTCAGAAACCACCTAAGCGACAAAATTTCAAATCATGTGTTTTTGGTGCTACTGTACAACAGTTACTACAACAGTTAAGAGTGAACAGATAAAGCTGCGTTGGCTGTTTTTATATATCTACCAGTGGCGTATTCAGGGGGGCAGGGGGGCCCTCTCCAAAGCCTTCTCCAAAACAAAAAAATACCTATTGTTTTCCCTAATGATTTTTTTTTTTTTTTAAATAATTATTTTATTAACTCTCATAAATTCTAAAATCTAACAAAAAAACATAAATAATTGAAAAAATCTCTAATATTTGCGAATTTTGTATTAAAATTATTTTTTATTTCAAGAAAAAAAAATTTTTTTTATTTTTTTTTTTATTTATAATTATTATATTATTTTAAAAAAATTTCTCCACTTTAAGTTTCTTGGAGAAGGGGGGGGGGTCATAAAACTTTTGGGGCCCCCCCCCCAAGCAGAAATCCTGGCTACGCAACTGATATCTACGGTAACAAAATTGTTTAAAATAATAAAACTGCATTATTATTTACACTTTAGATTAAAATTAGACATACAATGAAAATGAAAAGGGGGCGATAGGTGTTAGTCAGCTTCCAGAAAGGGTTGGGGAACCACTGTGTTAGATTGTGCCACCTTTATTCACCAAATTATTTTTTTAGAACAAAACAAATTGTTTTTGTCCACATCTGCCTCTTCACTGTCCAAATCTACCTCACCGAAGAGGTACATTGGGACAATTTGGATTTTTAGGAAAATTGCAAAAATCTAATTCATCTATTGGTGAATAAGCGCTAAGCCTATGGCAATAGATAGTGCATTTATCAGTCTCAACAACATAACATTATATGATCAATAATATTGAAAGCCAAACTATACACAGCTAATTTTATTTGTACTGTCCCAATGTCCCGCCCTCTCCCCTACTTATTTTTTACCGAGAGTAAATAATTTGGCACGGTGTCATAATAAACATACCATTTCTAAATAAAAAATACAATTATAATCTAAAAAAAAATATGTTAAAATATATTTTTAAAGAAAAAATTTTGACTGCGTTTTCTTCTAACTTTCATTCCTGATAAAAATATGGACGATAATTATTAGTTCATTTTAAATCTAATGGCGCTGAGATTAATCTTGACGCTCACCTTCCACGTTAAGTGGGTAATTTTTCAATGATCGCTTCAGAGCCATGCCTGGGAAAGGCTTGGGGAGGGGGAAGGGGTGGGGTGGATTTTGATTAATACGTCATCACCCCCACTCCCTACTCTTTTTTGCACAGACTCGATCACCAGCTGAAATTCGTCTTGATCTATTAACATTGGACAAAACTTGGCCTAGGTGGCTCCCCTGGAGCCCTATTCCATTAATAAGAAATTCCACCCGGCTCTTGCTTCAGTCGCCTTAGAGGCCCCGTAGAGTTTACTTTAAATCTGTGTTGTTTTTATTTAAGTGTATTTGTAACATGGCGTCCACCGATCAGCACGCCTTGTTCGCGGAGCTTTCCCTCCTTAGTTTTAAAGGTATTTTTACATTTTATTTTCAAATAATTGATCAAATTTAAATAAAATAAGATAAATAAGCAAACTGACATTTATTTTATAATTAATATTCTATATTTAAATGTAAAAATAATTATCAAACATTTGATTAATCAGCCAAGCACAAACAAATTCATTTTTTCTTCAAAGAATATAAATAAATAAACTCAGGATTTTTTTTTGTTAACTAATTAATTCATTATCTCAATTGACTAGTAGGCGTTCTGTCCATCTTATCCTTTCTCGTGATTTCTCTCTCTCTTGCTAGCGAACTATTCTCTCTCTCACACTCTCTTATTTCTCTCCTCTCTTCAGAGAATTTATTTCGTATTCTTCGAAACTATTTTTACTATTTATTCATTTATCAAAATACATTTTTCGTCTTGATCGAATTATTTTTTCATTCCATTTATATACAATATACCTGGTATATCATATTTTTATATAGTAGTAGTATAAGAAGCCCGGACAAAACTTGTTCTGACAAGTAGAGCCTTCCTATTCAATTCATAGGCAGCACATTTCTATTCAATACATACCCGAATATCTTAATTAAATACCTTTAAAAAATAGTTATATATTAAGAAGAGATAATTTTCACTGCAAGCTCACACGGAATTTTATTTTTAACTTTGCCCACCAACCGTAGGTTGGGCAGGTAAAGTTAATGTAAACGTAAAAAAAAATCGAAATTTTTCTGAAGCTGCCAAAATGCGTTTTGAGGTCCCCTGAATCCATTTAAGTACTTTTTGGAATGATGTCTGTGTGTGGTAATTTTTTTCGTCAAAGAAAATTCAAAAACTATTCATTTAATTGTTTTGAAATTTCGTACACATAAACTAGAGGTAAAGACCAAAAACTGAAAAGCTTTTGGTATACATCGGACCATTAGGGGCCCTCTAGAGGGGGGAGGCAATATCTTTTACTTTAATGACCTATAATTTTTTTTATATATTCAGAAACTAGACTCTCTTCCGAGTAAAATGATATATAATATTTTAATAAGAGGGCAAAAATGGAGATGAGAGCAGCTAAGGTTATTTCTTTATTAGTTTAATTCATACAGCTGACGTTTCGGTTCCGTGTTTGAATCATCCTCAGAGCTGGCGAAAAGTCATTATGAAAGTGTCAGAGTGGATTTTATATATTGTTGAACATTTCTTATATAATAATAATAATAATATACACAGTATGCGATAACCAGGTACATAAAAAAAAAACCTTGTCATCATCAATATACTGTGTATATTATTAGATATTATATAATAATTGTTCAACAATGTATAAAATCCACTATGACACTTTCATAATGACTTTTCGCCAGCTCTGAGGATGGTTCAAACACGGGACCGAAACGTCAGGTGTGTGAATTAAACAAATAAAGAAATAACCTTAGCTGCATCTCTCATTTTTACTCTCTTATTAATATAACATCTGTTTTTGTATATAATATTTGTATCTTAATTTGTCATAAATTTTTTGTTAATTCATTTAAGTTCGAAAATTTATCACAAAATCAAAACAAATTTGTTGCGTTATTTCTTTGAATAGTGGGTGGGCAAAGTTGTGCGCTCGGCTTAGTCCGACCCTTTATTTTATTCTCATTTACTATTATTATATCCGCGTTTTGTCTTCTCAATTAGAAAGGATTTTTCCTTTTCTCCCAATTTGGAAGCTTATTTTTTTTATTCATTAAATTTAAATTGGGCCTTTTGATTTTTTGCTACTCATTTTGGCAGTCAGCTCACCCTTGCCTCTGAATATTCTTCTTATCAAACTGGTGGCTAAGTTCACTTTTTGATTTCTATATATTTTAGACTCGAAATTCTTTGGCTATTTATTCTATATCCTTGATGTTTTATTTTCCCTCGAGACAAAACTTTGCTATTACGTTTGTGTTGAACCTAGACCAGTGGCGGCTCGTGACCGAGACAACTGGGTAGGCGACAAATATATATATATCTTCTTCTTCTTTATATATATAATTCTTCTGTACGTGTGTATGTGACTAAACTCCTCCTAAACGACTGAACCAATTATGATGAAATTTTCTGTGTGTGTTTGTGAGAATCCCGGACAGGTTTTGTTTCACAAATAACAATAAGTTAATGAGTAATTAACCGGTAAAATAAGAAAAAAAATAAAAATTAGGAGAAATAGTTGCCATGGTAACAAAATATAAATATTTACCCATGTTTACGATTTTTTATTTATTTACATTTTGAATTCTAAAATATCGGCGTAAATTTTTTGTTTGAGTATCGGGAGAGTCCCGGAAAGGATATGATTCACAAAAAATCTTTAGTTCATGAATAATTAACCGTTAAAATAGTTTCTATATATAAAAATGAAAAGGAAAAATGTATGTACCAGTATGTATATAAGTAGGCGAGCAAGGGGGGTCCAGGGGGCGCAGCCCCCTGGCTAGACGGAAAGCCCCGCCGAAGGCGGGGCTTTGAGTCTAGTATATATACATGTATATATATGGTATATATATTACTTACGAAAAATAGAAAAAAAGAAAGAAAAAAGGGGTATTTATTTATTTTTGTAAATTAAATCTATTCGCCTATCTTTTAATTTAGAAAATAATTCAATAATTTGATCTGTGAAGTTATCTTGTTTCGAAATTTGAACTAATAAATCTTCATGAGAAATTGCGCTCTACGGTAACACTTGTCATCGGCTTGGCATAGGCTACTTAGTTCATCGCCTAACCGTTCGACTTATAGCGCTAGCTATCACTGCTGTGCGCATGCGCGACTGTCTAGAAATGTGGGCAGCGGAGTGTGGAGTGCAGGCAGTAAATAGGCGAAGACAAATATCGCCTTTACTTTATAAATACGAGGTTCTGAAGTGTTTCAAATTTTTTTTTTTTTTTTGCAAAATCATATATATTAATTAAAAAATATATAAATATTTTATGAAACTAAATATTTTTAAACTTAATAAATATAAAATTGATAAATATTTTTCATCTGTATATTTATAAGGTAGGCGTCGCCTACCTTGCCTACCCTAGCGAGCCGCCACTGACCTAGACTCGAACCAGGATTCCCGTCGATTTCAAGTCTCAAACCGATCTCAAACATGTCTCACAAATTTTTTTATCTTAATCGAAGATATATAAATTAACTTCTTATTTATAAAAAAATGAGGAATGACTAACAACACCTCAGATTTTTATTTTCGACTTAATTTTTGCTGTTTAATTTATTACAAAAATTGATACACTTTTAATCTAAGAATCACAGTATTTAGTTTACTTCTTTAATTTTTAATTCGTTCCGTTACAAAGTTAACGCTTTCGCGAGGGGGGAGGGGGTCACTCCCCCACACATATACAGAACATTTTGCGGAACCCACTTGGGAATCAGGGGCTCTTTTTATCGAAATCTCGACATTTAATTATTGATACGATCGCAATACTTTCTATTACTGTACTCCCTCATTATTTTCAATAATTTACGAATATACAGTCGGCGCCACAAGTGCCTGATGTGCTCGATAGTGGAGCTTTGAGCTTAGTCAACCAACCCGCCAAATATTTTTAAAATAAATAAATCATTTTTTTTTTTAATGCAACTGAAGGGAAAAAGCTAATTTTAAGAGTAACCTCCGTTGGCTAAGCATTTTTATTGCCTAAGCTCAAGGCGCTTCTCTCGCACACATCAGGCACGTGTGCTGCCGACTGTACATTTTAAGAATGCTACTCTAACTTAATTTCGAACCAGAAATAATAAAGGATAATTTTTTTGACTTTCATAGCACTTTCGAGCTTAAAAATTAATGTAATAGGCCTATAATGATAAACGCCATTATCGGTGGGCAATAAAGAGTTTAATATTCATATGAAAAATTTAAAAATTCTTTTAAGAACAAATGATGCGATAATTAAGAAGAAATATTAGCTTTTTAAATTTATCTCCAACAAGGGAGACTGATAGCTATTATAAGCTAGAGATATAATTTTTTTTTCCCAACTTTCTGATTCATTATAGCCTTAATAATAATTACGGTGAAATCATTTCGCTACAAATGAAACACAATTATCCAATTAATTTTAATTAATTCATAATTTTAAATGGAAAATAATTTGAAAAGTTTGTTGGAAAAGTTTCAAATAAATTATTATTATATATACCTTTATAATGCTTTTTAAGACAAAAGAAAAAGAGCCGAGGGTTAAAAAAAAATACGTAAATAGCCTAAAAAATCTGGTGTGACTTACCGCACAGTATCCACTTTCTCTTGACCTCGGGATTTGACAGTTTTGTGATGTTGTCATATGAAGTCAAAAATGAAAAAAGGGAGAGAGGTACAAAATTTGAAATTTAAAAAAAAATATTTTTACTTTCTCTTACCTATATATATATATGCTAATATACATACAGTGTATATATATAGAGAGAAAGTATTGGGTTAATGTCAAAAATTCGAGGGATCTTCACGTTTTGAGCTCCCCTGAATCCAAAAAAGTGGTTTTCGCGACATGGTCTGTCTGTGTGCCTATGTGTCTGCCTGAGTGTGTTCAATTTTAACCATAAAGGAATTGAGCTACGAGGTTGAAATTTTATATTTAAGTTTTGTACCTTGCTGGACCGTGAAAATAAGCTTTTAATCAAAATCGGCCAGAGTACTTGTACTTTACTGATGCACTTTTTCAGTTTATTTTTATTTTTTCAAAATTCGCTCCAACGATTTTGATTAAAATTCATAAATCAATTATTTTTTAGATGCTCTTTAAAATGTATATTCTCATTTTGTCATTGAAATCTTCTGAAGACCACTTTACTCTTGTTCTCCATAGGAAAGATATGAGAAATGGTTCCCATGGTCAGGGCCGGAACAAAATTTTTTTAGGGAGGGCAAATTATAATTTGCCGCCCCCTCTTTAAAATTTTCTATACAAAATTCATATCATTGATATATTTCAAATTTAAATATATTACCTCCATTATGACGTAATAAACACCAAAGACAATAGTTTCCTATTTTGTTTATATAGTATTGTTGACTGTATATTTTGATCTCCTTTAACATTAAATGTTGTTTTATTTTATTAATATTTGCTTTATTATTTCCTGTGTATTTTACAAATAAATACATAACAAATTGGCGACGAGGATAAAAATAAGAAAAATTAATTCACGAATATATCAAATTTCAATTAGAATAATTTAAAATGTCGGATGAAACAGCTGAGCTAATTAAACTGCTAACACTACAAATGGAAAAACAAAGTAAACTTATTGAATTAGTCCTCAATTCTCAAGCAACATCATCTTCAAAGGAGTCAAATATACCATCATTTCAAGAGTTTCGTTCTACTGATCAATGGGAATTTTATTACAAAAGACTTTCTCACCATTTCGATGCTCACGGACTCGTTGATGAAAAAATGAAGGCAAGTTATTTTCTTTCATGGATTGGGACATATTTATATGAATTATTGCAAAAGCTTTTTGGAACAGATAATTTAAAGCCGATTTCATACGAAGAGATGACAAAAAAATTAACTATCCATTTCAAGCAAGCAAAACATTTAATTATTGCTCGACATCAATTTTGGCAATCAAGGAAAAAGCCCGATCAACCATATACGGAATGGATTGCAGAATTACGTGGATTAGCTACAGACTGTAAGTTTATTTGTCCAAAAGAAGGATGTGGTCAATCTCTAGTGGAAGAAAACATTAGAGATATGATTCTTCGTCACACCCCCCATGAAGGAATTCGTAAAGCTTCATTAGCTGAAGAAAACCCCTCTCTAGAAAAAATTCAACAAATAGCCATTTTACATGAAACAACAATGGCAGCTAATCAAACACTTATTGAAAATAATTCAAAACCGGAGGTAAATCAAATGAAATCAACTTATAAAGAAAATCGTTCAAAGTCAAAATCATCTACTAATAGTAGAAGCTCTTACCAAGGAATTTTAAAAATAATAAAATTCGTCTCAAATCATGCCCCGGTTGTTTTTTAAAACATCAGCGCTCCGAATGTTTCCATTTAAACTCCACATGCACGTTTTGCAAGAAAAAGGGCCATATTGCCACAGTATGTTTTTTGAAGAAAAGAAATGAAAATAACTCACAAGACAAACAAAATCGTCGTTCTTCCATGCAATGTGAAGAAAGTGCTTATTCAATAGATTTAAATTCAAATAATGATAAATTTTATATAAATATTTTAGTAAATGATACCCCAATGAAATTTATTATTGATACTGGAGCCACATGTGGTATTATTGGATTAGAAGGTTATCAAGCTCTTGGATCCCCAAGATTAAAGCCACCCAATTCTCAACTTAGAAGTTATGGATCTACAGACGTACCTCTTAAAGGATGGACCAATGTCGAAGTCAAGCTTGGAAATATGGTTCGTTCACTTAGATTGTTGGTGGCAAACACTCCCAAAGGCGCAAATTTATTTGGAGCACAGTGGTTTAATGCTTTTGGCTTGAAAATTACGCAAAATAAATTACCTTCTGATATTGTTAATATGATTGAACCAGTTTATTCTTGTGAGAGTGATGAATATTCTTCACAGCTTAATAACATAATTAATCGTTTCAAGAATGTATTCTCAGATGGTTTAGGAACTTGTTCAAATTTTAAAGCTCATTTATACTTACGTCCAGGGTAAATTCCAAAGTTTTTTAAACCACGACCCGAACCTTTTGCATTAAAGGATGCTATTAACCAAGAATTAGAAAGATTAACAAAAGCTGGTATTATAAAACCAATTTCAACAAGCAATTGGGCTGCCCCAATTGTCGTCGTCTCGAAGCCAAATGGTAAAGTACGAATTTGTGGAGATTTCAAGGTAACGATTAATCCACACTTGAATATCGAACAATATCCTCTTCCTAGGCCTGAAGAGCTCATGCAAAAATTACAAAATGGAAAATTTTTCTCAAAGATAGATTTATCAGATGCATACTTACAAATTGAACTCGATGATGAGTCAAAATCGGTTGCAGTTATTAATACGCAACATGGACTTTTTCAATATCAACGTCTCGCATTTGGAATCGCCAGCGCCCCAGCTATTTTTCAAAGATTTATTGAAAATTTAATTAGTGAGATAGATGGATGTGCAAATTACTTAGATGATATCATCGTGACGGGGAAAAATGAAGTTGAACATTTAAAAAATTTAGAAAAATTATTTAAGAAATTTGAAGAGCATGGATTAAAATGTAATAAATCAAAATGCGAATTTTTTAAAAAAGAAGTCGAATATTTGGGAAGTATAATTTCATCTCAAGGGATTCGTCCTTCAGATAGTGGAATAAAAGCCATAAAAGAGCTTCCACGTCCGAAAAATTTACAGCAGTTGGAATCATTTTTAGGTAAAGTGAATTATTATAACAAATACATACCTAATTTTTCTCAAGTTGCAGGTCCCTTGAATATGCTTCGTAAAAAAGGCTCTACATTTACCTGGAAAGATGCTCAAGAAAACGCATTTCAATCGCTTAAATTATCAATAATGAAAACGACAAACTTGATTCATTTTGATCCAAACTTACCTATTGTCTTAGCAACAGACGCTTCTTCATACGGTATTGGTGCAGTACTTTCTCATCGATTTCCGGATGGCAGTGAAAAACCTATAGCCTTTGCTTCTAAAACGTTGACTAGTGCAGAGAAAAACTATAGTCAAATTGAAAAAGAAGGATTGTCTATTATATTTGGAATAAAGAAATTTCATCAATATCTTTATGGTCGTACACGTCCATTTGAATTACAAACTGACCATAAGCCACTTATATCAATTTTTTCTCCTGAGAAAAAACTACCTTGTGTCACCTTACAACGTTTACAAAGGTGGGCAATCTTACTTATGGCATATAATTTTAAAATTGTATATAGACCAACCACTAAACATGCAAATGCCGATGCTCTCTCACGATTACCTGTAGGACCAGATGTTAATTTCGAGAACTCGGAAGCTTCTTGTTTTTATATATCGTCCGAAAATGAACAAGTTATTGATAATTTTCCCCTCGATTCAAATTTAGTTGAAATTGAAACTGAAAAAGACAATGTATTAAGTAAAGTTAAAAAATTTATAAAATTTGGATGGCCTGAGTTTATATCTGAAAAAGATATACAACTTAAATCGTATTTTGATCGAAGATTTAATTTATCTTTACACAAAAATGTTATTATATGGCAAGGTGATAATACAAGAATTGTATTTTGGAGTGGTCCGAATGAAACAATTAGCCAGACGTTATTGCTGGTGGCCAAACATAAATAAAAATATTGAAAACATTACCAAGACTTGTGATGCTTGTCAAGCTAATCACTCCAGTCCAGCTAGAGAATTTCTCTCTTGGCCAGAGTGTAAACGGCCATGGGAGCGTATTCATATAGATTTCGCTGGACCGTTTAAAAATCAACATTGGTTATTAGTAGTTGATGCCTATTCGAAATATCCATATATATGCAGTATGACTTCTATAACTACCGAAGCAACAATTCGAGCTTTGAGTAAAGTTTTTATTCATGAAGGTTTCCCTGAAATTATCGTCTCTGATAATGGAACACAATTCACCGCGCAACAATTTCAAGATTTTTGTAATAATCACGGTATTGAACATTTAACAAGTGCTCCCTTCCATCCCGCTTCTAACGGAGAAGCTGAACGATTTGTCAGAACTTTTAAGACGGCAATTAAGAAAATTTGTTGGGGAGGAGAGTATAGTACATCTCGTGCTTTAGATGAAATGCTATTCATGTATAGAACAACACCTTTACAAGTATTTGGGAAATCACCTGCTGAACTGCTTCATGGTCGACAGCCTCGTAATCACTTATCTTTATTAATGCCTTTAAATA
>JAKCPI010007518.1:0-75319 GCA_023213315.1 Euborellia annulipes
TTTGACACGATTAGAATATGACAATATTCAGTATCCCAGCGGAATTGGTAGCGAGGACAATAGCGTGATAGTCTTTAATGAATACGAGATGGTGTTTTTTTTTTCATGAAGGCATCTCGAGAGCTCAACTCAGTCAACTGCGTGTTTAACTTTTTTAAAAAGGGAGAGCGCTCATTAAAACTTAAAATATCATTATGGGAAATTAAATTAAATATTCAATGAACCCCTCTCTTTTTTAGGTCATTTTAAATACATAATTTTTAAAATAGGGAAATGAATAGATTGAGAAGTCCAAAGAAAAGAATTTCCCTTGTCACACATCTTCCGCTAAATCTTGTCTTATAATGTATATTGTAGATTTACGTTGTCATCATTTCATTTACTGAGGGTTCCAAGAGCCGGGTAGTTTTTTTGCTGTTTGCTGACCGAGCATTATGCCTACGGTGTGTTTACAAGTTTAATAATTGATTTTATAAAATTAATAGACATTTAATATACGTAGCAGATAAAGTGAATTTTATTTATTCAAAATTTAAATAGATAATTAGAAAGACTGAATATAGAACTTTTTCTTCTCTATTTTTCGGTCAGTGGTTTGAACAATTCAGCCAGAGCAATGTATAAATACAATTTATAAAAAATACAGTCGTTAACAAAAAATTACAAAATATATATATAGGCCTCTATCTTTAATTTTTCCTAGCCATATCTATGAAAATTAATCTTTTTTTACGGCCATCTACAATCAATTCAATAAATAACACTTTACAACAAAAAATTTTTTTAAAAAGAATACACTTATAAACAATACGAAATATAAGTTACAAGAAAATTATATATAGAACTAATTGTGGTATAGCCAAGTTCACTTTATAATGCCTCTATTTTTAGGCAGATATTGTCACTATAATTAAATCCAATAGATTAGGGTGAGAGACACATATAACGCCCCAGAAAGGAGAAAATCGAAAAGCTTACACCAACTTAAAAGGAAAAAACCTCAAATGCGATGAAAGCGACAAGATAACATTAAGGGGGTACACTTAAAGGGAATCGAGTTGAAAAGGACCATGCTTATGAACTAATCAGGGCCCTAGCCAGGGAGAATATCGGGGTCCGATCTCCCCCCCCCTCCTGGAAATCTCCGAAATACAAATATTAATAGTTAGTAATATGTTTAGAGAAACATGGTGTTCAAATTTTTAATAATGTTAGAAATTATATTCTTTAAAATTTATTCATGGGGATTATTTGTAGAATTCGAACCATCTCCTTCAACCCCCTCCCCACCCTCCTGAAAAGATGTTCTGGCTAAGGTTCTGGAACAAATAAAACTGCAATCAGAGTATGCACCCAGGTAGAGCCTAGAATTTGAATTTTATTATTTTTTTTTAACCATTTTCGGCTACAGAGACCATTTAGGGGTTAATTCTTTATTTATATCATTTTAAAATACAAATACCGATTACTACCGGGGGGCGTTCCACATGCTGATTGCTCGGGGTCACCAATCCCGACCTTTCGCCGCGTTTGGCATCACTTAGCCGTAACGATTGTGGTGACTGATGCTCTTCTCCTTTGCCAGACCCCCCGGCGAATTTTATTTTGATTTTCAAAGAAATTAATGGATATGTTCAATCATCATATATTTTAAATAAAATATTAAAGTGGAATGCACTAAACTTTTTTATTCTAAATATATCATTATTTCCTGATCGACTTTCAAGTAAAAAAACTAAAAAAGAAAAAAGATAAAACTATCGCGTGACTTTATCATGTATCTATAACTATATATAATTATATATATATCGTAAATTTATTTTAAACACATGAAAACATTTTTTTAACTAAATGCTGATTCAATTCAAATTATCTGTTACTATTTTAAGTAACCTTTTTGATTTTTTGTAGTTCACATTAATTTAAAATAATTAAAGTTAAATAAATTGTACTTAAAAATTTTCTAAAAATTGTTGTAATTACAATATTAGCAACGGCCCTGAATAGACCAATAATAAAACAGTGAATTTAATTTCTTTTGCAAAATTTAAGGAATCATTTACTGTACAAAAAGATTAAAATCGCTTTGTGCTTAGTAGGCCTACTAATTGGTAGTTGACATGAAATTCAAACAAGAAATTGGGAAGCAAAACATCTATGTATGCCTCAGAACAAAACATAAATGCATCATCAATGATAAGAAAAAATCTACAACGATCTTGAAATTCAATTTAAAAAAAAGGCTATTTATTAACATTTTAATATTATCTTAATTCAACGAAAATTTAATTAAAAATAATGATTTTCTTAAATAAGAGGGAATGTTAATAAAGGAAATTAAATAAGGGTTTAAGCCCCCGTGCACCCTTTCATATTTATTATTATTATTAAGATACTGTTAGTTGAGGCTGTCAGTCTAAGCCCCTTTCTTCAAATCTCTCTTGTCTTTCAGGACAAGTAGAGATGCAGAACCCCTTGAAATGCAATCAATCTATTGTACTCCGGTTTGGTTCTGTATCCTGCCAATGTTTGGCAATCAATATATATATTATACCTGAGATGTAATGCTTGTCCCCTCGTAACTAATCTAATCCATAATTCGGGCTCTAATCACGCTTAAAGGATGTTTGTTGATAGGTCTCCTGTTGTTGGTTAGTTGCTTTACCCTCAATATTCTAAGAGGATCGATAAATGGAATAAGATTCCATTTCCAAAATAAAGCTCTTAGTAAACAATTGAGATAATTGTTCTAAATTTAAAATTCAATTAAATCCTCATTTGCATAAATGTTTTTTTTTTTAGTCACCTATTAATTATTTGAATAAATAAATATTACTAAATGATAGAGAATAAAGTAATAGTAATATACAAATTATTAATATTCCATTTTAATGGAATTAATTTTTTTTAAATAATTTGCATCTTTATAATATCGACCGCTCTGTATATAAAATCATCAAGGAAAAATGTTATTTATTTATTTATTAATCGTATTTATTTATTTCCTTGGTTACGGAAGGTCACAAAAATATTTATTATGTTTAATTATCTTATTGAGGTCGTTGGCTTCAAAAAGATTTTCAACATAATTATTGATCACCCATCCATTCGCTTTGTTTGACTCTTTTTCTTTGCGCTCTTTTGACAAATAAAACCTTTAAAAAGAACTAGGAGGTTCAAATATAGAGTAATGAGGGTATGAAGCGCCTGTGGCAAGTGTCTAACTTGTGCTTCCCCATAGCCGAGTAATGAGAATAAAAATCTGGTGTGACTGGTTGCATAGCACACAACTTTCTCTTGCCTTCGGTAATCGAAAGTTGTGTTCTGTGCTTGACACGCCAGATTTTTTGAGTTGACATCTATTTAGTTTCCGGCAATACGGTACATTAGAATTCAAGATGTAAAATTTATAAACATGGGAAAATATTTATATTTTATTACAATGACAACCATTTCTCCTAACTTCCCTATAAAGTAAAAGAGTAAAGTTTGCTTCAAACAATTTTGAGGCCAAAATGAGAATATATATTTTAAAGAGTATAAAAAAAAATTTATTTATGAATAATATTTTAATCAAAATCGTTGAGAAATTCGAAAAAAAATCTAAAAAGTGCAACAGTAAAGACTAGTACTCTTTGACCGATTTTGCTTATTTTCACGCCTCAATGAGGTGCTTTACTTAAATATAAAATTTCAACTAACTAGCTTTTTTCGTTCTTGAGATATTTTGTTCACAAGCATACACACACACATACAGATCATGTTGCAAAAGTACATTTTTGGACTCAGGGGACCTCAAAAAGGGTAGGCTATCCATCGAAATCTCGACATCGAATTTTTGACATGAATTCAATTCTTTCTATATATATATATAATTCTATATATATAAATAGCCTACATATTTATAAGAGAAAGTAAAAATTATAAGAATGTAAAAAGTTAAATTTTACTAAATGAAATATATTAAATTCTATTAACCAGATCAAAATTTTCTCCTATACCCAAATAGCGTCCGTGGTGGCCGCTTTTCGTCCTCGTTCGCTTATTCAACCCCTCCTCCAAAATTTCAAAAAAATCTCTATACCGATACTAAAAAAATAATAAATAGAGAGAAAAATAATGTTAAAATTTTAAACGTTTTTATAATTTAAAATTAAATTTAAAATTTTTATTTGAGAGGTGGAAGGGAAATTGTTCAAAAACTTCCTCCCACCTCAGTTTTCGCACCCCTTTTTCCGTCGTCTTCACCACAGCATCGCTATCTAAATTTTTCGAACAACCAATTTCTATAAATTTTATCATTATTTTTTTAAGAAATTTCCTAATCTTCTTCAGATATTTCAGCTTTCGTTAAGCCCTACCTGAGAACTTGTCACAAGATTGAAAATTACTTTCCAACAATAATCCTCCGTTATAAAAATATTTTAGACTTGACGTCTGTCAATCGTTTAGACTCTAGCCACGATAACTTGAGAACGGATGACAAGTCGATATTGGAGAAAAACTTATGACAAATCTCTAAAAGCTAAAAGCTAATGACTTTTAATAAGAGAAATAGAAAGAAATTCCCGAATTAGCTCCGGGCACTTGTGGTCGGCTTCCATTAACTAAGACCCCTATTTATTTATATATAAAACAAGAAACTTTATTTAACACTTAAAACTTAATCAAATATTTACGTTTATTCTTCAAACTCCAAATCTGAGAAAAACGGTTTTAAATATAATCCTCAATGACTGATTTCATCAAAGTTTTTACGAGAATGTTTACGCGTTCATTTAATTTAAATAAGTGTACTCACTATTAATATTAAGACATAATCATTCACTCTAATATATTCCTTTTCTTATAAAATAAACTAAATCCAACTAAGGAGATCTTTTTAAGAAGATAATAAAAGATTTAAATAATGTTTAGATAGAGATAAGAATTAATTATATATGCTAAGAGATTAATCTAATAAATGGTTTTAGGAAGAGTTTATCTTTTAAAGATTGAAAAGCTTTGAATTATTACAAATACTCGGGTGGAAAAAAAAACATAGAATAAAATAAAAATGTCAAAAGTCAACCACTTTTATTTATTTAATCACTAAACACTCGAACTCGCACTCTTCACATAAACACATTCACTTTTGACGTAAAATGGGTGAATCATGTTCAGGTTTTCTAAAACATGTAGAGTGCTATATAATACTTGGTTTTTCAATTGATTTCAATTGTCAAAAAAATTGGCGAGAATATCATATTTGGAAAAATTTAAATTTAAACGAGCTGTTTGATGAATGTTTTCATATAACAATATCTGGTGTGACTGGTCGCACAGCACACAACTTTCTCTTACCTTTGGTAAGTTTTGGTTTGTTCTGTGCTTGTCATACCTGATTTTTTTGTGTCGACATATGTTTAGTTTCCGCCAATATATTATAATTTTTTTTTTTTTTTTTTAAACATTCACACTTTTTTCTCATTCTCACACTCACACACACATTCACACAGTCTTTTCGGCAACTCAGGCCATATAAGACTTTTTTCGATATCCGTTATTGATAAATATACATATATGGGGTCCAGGCATTCTTATTTAAGCCATTTGGTATCCAATTGGCTTAAATAAAATCATCGGACTGCCTGGGGTCCGAACCCGCGACGTTTGGTATATGAGGTTAGCACGCTAACCTCTACGCCATGCCCCGAGGGTCCGACAATATATTGTTTACACAAGGGGAAAACTAAATTCCTCGAATACTATATTAATAATATTTAAATATTTCGTATTATTAAAAAAAAAAATTATTAGCTACATTTTTTTTTTATTTTCCTATAACACAAAAGTATCAGCCCTACGCAATATAATTAATTAGTATGCTAATGAATAAAAAAAATTTATACTTTAATGATATTTGGTTTTATGATATCTGGAAAATTCATCGAATTGTTTTTGTCCACGTTTAGTTCATTTATTATCAAATATTTTGGAATTCCAGTAAAGCCCATTGCGGCGCAAAATATCTGCTAATAAATGAAATAGACATGGACAAAAACAATTGGTTGATCATTCCTACTCCCACCCCTTTCCACCACCCGGCTCACAATATTGCAACATTTACAAAGCATTAACACCATTGTTTTTCTAACCAAATGTAGACTACGTAAATTATCTAGTATTATTAAAACGATTTAAAAATTAGATTAAAATTTTGAGTGCGCTTATAGGCCTATTCAAATTCAAGAAATATGTTATTAAGGTGCGCGTCTCGGGGTGCCAATTTTGGGAGATTCCAGCGGGCACAATTTTGAAGCTATCGACCTCAAATTTTTTTTAATGATTTAAAAAAGCCCTTTTTTTGATTTTCTATAAAATAATTTTTTTTTTTAGATTAATCGCATTAAATAAAAGATATTTTTAAAAGATTCGCTCTATATCTTATAACTCGGTAGTGAATCGTCTTCTAACGGCTTTTCGAGACGCGCACCTTAAGCTAGTTATTCGCAAAGTATTATTTGGATGGGTAGTTCCAAGGAACTCGAGTATAAAACCATCTCCGGGATACTAGTTAACTTTAACTAAATGTATTATAATATTTACAGCATATTGCCTTGATTTCCTAAAAGGCCGCAAAACAAAAAATCTGGTGTGAGTGGTCGCACAGTAAAAAACTTTCTCTTTAATAAATGAAAGTCTTGTTCTATGTTTGTTACATCATATGACGACATAATTATTTATATTTTTTTACCATGGCAACTATTTGCCCTATCTTTCCTATGAAGTGCAAGAGTAAGAATAAGCTAAGGGGTTACATGCTGGCCATTTGTATCAAGGATCGCGAGATCTCATCCCGTCCCATGAGACATAAATTTGTTTATATTGAATTTGCTACTATTAATATATAAATAAATATGGGCGGAGTCTAAATGGCCATAGATGCCGAAAAAGATATTAAATAAAAAAAAAAAAAAAACCTGGCCTAAGATGCTAAAATGACTTAAAAAAACACATGGCCATATTATAACATTATTCATAAAAAAAATTTAGATGGAAAATTTGATTTCTTAAAAAAAAAAAAAAAAAAAAAAAAAAAAGTCGGCGCTTAAAACGCAGGCGAAACACGCATTGCGCCCTCCGTTGAGTTGCGCACAGCTTCAAACGGCCTGCGGAACGTTTTAAACCTGCAGCTAGGAACCACTCCGGGTTGCCTAACTGCAGGCAATTCCATTAAACAAACAAACCAAATGCTAGCTACTAGAAAAGAAGATTGTATTGCAATCTTAAATGGGGTTTGTCTTTAAAAACGAAAAACGTGAGAATCCAAGAATTAAATACATTTGGTGTGACTAGTGACACAGTACACAACTTTGTATAAATGGCCATAGATGGTGAAAAAGACCTTAATAAAAATAAAAAAATAAAAAATGAAGTAAAAAGTACAAGAGTAAAGTGAGCTTCAGACATTTTTGAGAGCAAAATGAGAATATACATTTTAAAGAGTATCTAAAAAAAAAAACTTAAAAGTACATCGATAAAATACCTGTATTATTTTTAAAATTTTATTTTCTTGTCTCAGAAGGGTATACCATGGTTCCATATCAAATTGAAAAATATTAACTACTTACCTTATTTTCAATTAGAGTTAAATATTAAATGCAGATATGCAATTCTCATTCGGAAATTCATTTTCTACCATTCAAACCAATTATGGCCAGGTTTACAAATTTCCCTCTAGGATGTCTGATTATAATATAATAATTATTAATTACGCATATTATTATAATAGTATTAAAATAATTAAATCGCCAGGCTTCTCTCTAAATCCATTTATCATAACTATACGTTGTTGCTGAACCAACTTAAATGGTTGTATAGGAGAAAATTATGATAATTAATATTAACAAAGAATATTTGGCTAAAAAATTATATTTTATCTTCTAAAAAAAAAAAAAAATATATTGAGATTGTTACAAATTGGTAGTTTAGAAAAAATGAGCTAAAATTTCTTGTCTTGATCACCCAAAATAATAACTCTTGCTTATAGACTTCATTTATTTATTTTTGAAATTGATAAGTTATTATCATCTTAATATTATAGGAGTTTTTAATTATAGGCCAAGCCCTCGGGCCTGCCTTGTATACCAAGGGTCGAGGGTTTGGATCCCAGGCAGTCCAATGATTTTATTTGCCATTTGGATACCAAATGGCTTAAATAAGAATGCCTGGACCCCCAATTGATATATTTACAAATAACGGATATCGTTTAAAGTCTTAAATGGCCTAAGTTGTCTAAAAGACTGTGAATTTGAATGTGAATGGGAAAAAAGTGTGTGTTAAAAAAAAATGGGCCAAATTTTGTATTATTTATTAAAAATATAAATACGGAACAACGTTTCGACTACTTCTTCTACAATCGTTTTCAAATACTGTGCCCTTGCTTCGATTTAAGTGAACTAACCTCTAAGGGACGCCTTCGTGAAGTTAGTAACATTTTATATGCAATGAAGTTAGCAACATATACAATCATTCCCATTAAATTAGACAACATCATCAAAGCAAGTCTTTACAAAAAAAAAATGCATGATTGTTACAATAAGTTTTATTGAATTTGATTTTATTATGATCTTTTTTTTAAAAGGAAAGTAGATTTTTTTTATCCATTTGCAAACAAAACATTCTCTTTAAATAGATAAGGATTAATTTGATAAGATTTTTGTTTCAAAAAATAAAAACAATCTCGATCAATGGAAATACCGTAGTTAATTCAAAATGTGCCTAAAACATAATTTGAGTGGGCCTTTGAGTTGTCTGGCTGCAAAAAGAGAACTAATCACAATACGTCAAAAATTGATGAACGATCCTCGATTAATTTTTCTATAGAATCAACTTGAATCTCGCAAAAAAAAAAAAAAAAAGAAAAAGGGAGAGGGAGTATTTATTTTTTAACAAAAGAATAAACTATGATGGATATGCTCTCTTAGAGTGAGTGAGAGAGAGATTTATTCACAATTCTAACGAGCGATTCTTTAAGCTAAATAATGATCTATAGAAAGCATTAAAAAAAAAAACTCGATATAAGTTTTATATAAAATAAAATGAAATAAAAAAAAAAAAATACTTTTAATTTCTTTTTTTTGTTTGATCTCAAAAGTGGACCCTTTTTTATCTCTTTTTCTATTTGAAAAGATTTTTAAGTGATTTATTGTTTGAAACTTTAATTATTTTAGACAATTTTTACGCCATATTTAGCCCAAGAGGGTGGGTAGCCTATACACTCTTATTGGTTGGTAGGATATTATCATTAAATTGTTCTTAGTTAAATATTTTTCGAGATCTATATGTTTGAATAAGATAATAGTATTCAAAATACCTCGATTCGGACTTAACTAGTCATAGATATATTTAACAAGACTGTGAGTGTTGTTTATTGGTGAGGCCAAACATCCCATGGACCCCGGGAATCGAGCCCAGGATCTCCAACCTGGGGGGTCACGGGATGTTTGGCCTCACCAATAAACAACATGTTAAAAAAAATTAAATTGTTCTTAATAAAGAATTTGTAGTTTCTTCCATTTATGAAGGAGGGGTAATTGTTGAATAAAATGGTACAAAGACTTTATTGTTTTGGTTTACGTTGGATGGATTCCTATCGTTTTGAAAAATTTTGGGCTTCATCAGAACATAATCTTTGTTATAGATCTATATATTATTTTTCAATATAGACGAATATAAATATAGTTTTGAATTTTTTTGTTCAAAACGTCTTGATCTAAGAGAAAAATAAATTTAAAAAAAAAATCAATAACTGGGTTGCAATAATAAAAAATGTATAGTAAATTTTTATTGCTTACACTCGTACCTACTTTCTTCTATAAGGGATGAATTAGTTGGACTATCCCAGGGTTGAAATCTTTGAGATTAAAAAAATTTCAAGATGAGACACCAAAATAACGGCCTTTAGAAAATTACGTTTCAAAACGGGAAAATATATATTTTTTTTGCATTGAGTTGGCATGCAGTTTTTTATTTTTTTTTTTTAATTAAAAAAAAAAAAAAAAAAAAAAAAAAAAAAACATCTCGATAAAATTCAAAATTCCACTTCAATACAATTGAAATTTAGATGCTTGATTTTAAAGAAAAATTTTTAAGATCAACCTAATATTAGAGGTGTCATATGAAAAAAACAGTGTTTTGTTTGAGTGTTTTGGTCGTGACTGGCCGAGCCGGTTGCCTGCCACTCTCCGATAACAGATAATCTACTTTCTCTCTCTCTCCCTCTTTTGTTTTTTGACAATATTTCATTGAACTATATTTACTCTCGCAATTTATAAAATTCTTTAATGAAAAAAATCTTTACTCAGGGGCTCACTATCTTGTGAGTACGTGGATAGCGACCACGAGTTACCCGAGCAAAGATTAGTCGTCCTTGTTAATTGCGGTTTTTTTATACCATAAAATATCATATAACAGTTATATATACCATATAATATAATATATAATCATATATCATATATAATATATCAATTATTTTTAGATGCTCTTTTAAATGTATATTCTCATTTTGCCATTGAAATCTTCTTAAGACCACTTTTCTCTTGAACTTCATAGGAAAGATAGGAGAAAGCACAGAACGCAACTTTCGATTACCGAAGGTAATGCTGTGCGACCAGTCACACCAGATGCTTTTTTCTTTTATTTAAGGTCTTTTTGAGTTTGGAGGCCATTTCCCTATCTATTTCAATTGATTGGTACCGTACCTAAATCAATTGAAATAAATTTTTGTTACATTAATGCGAAACCTAACTCCTAAGCACAAGAGACAAGAACTGCACCATTGCTCAGGGGCCATCTAATTAAAATTTATGCAATATTACAATTAGATTTATACCTAATTCTTATTTAAATTTAAGTATTTTGTAGTCACAGGAAATAATATTTAAAAATTTCTTTTGAATTTACTTGAGTTAGTTGGAGTTGTAGTATTAAAATTTTTAAAATGGGCAAATTTTTTTAAATCAAAAGTGTTGTATTGTTTTATATTGTAGATCTGAGGATGACCAGTTGAATGTCGAAACTGATAAAAAAAATGCGCATGTCAGTCCCTTGTAATAAAGATATTAAAAAAGAAAAAAAAAAGAAATACATTTTTTGGACTGATGGCCAAAATGTCATATGCCAATGAATAAATAAATAAATAATTTTTTTTTCCCACTACAAGTCAATTCCAACCAGTGGCGGATTAATGCAATTTTGTCGGGGGGGGGCGGTTTTTTTTTTTTTTTTATTTAAGGACTTTGTGGGCATCTATGGCCATTTAGACCCTTCCTATTTATTTAAATTGAGTGGTAACAAATTCAATTGAAATTAAAGAGCGGAAATCATAATTTCTTTAGATTACTAGTTTTTATAACATTGTGAATTTCTTCTCGGGGGGGGGGGGGGGGCGAAATTTTACAAAAAAAAAAAACGAAATTGTTAAAGGATTCCGGACAAATGTGTAATATTGCATAAATTTTAAATAAATGTTATTACCATAAATCTTGAAAAAGGTGGCGAAAGGCGACTGAAACGTCGCCAGTTAAAAAGAAAAATTAAATAATAATAAAAATTTAATATCCTTGGTTGCTCTACTTAAGAATTAATGATAATGAAACTTAATCCAAGGACTCAAATATTTGATGAAATTTCAACATCCAAATTAGTTTAATACTTAAAATGATTTTACTCATATAAGGTCAAAACATTAACAGACCCATTTCAATTTGGAGACTCATTGCTATTAATTATTGTTAGCTAAGCAATTTACCAAGCTGCATATTTACGCTCCATTTAAAATTCACCTGGTAAATTTCAAATCATAATAAAATTTAAAATTTATAATTCACTATTTGCTTTTTTTAATTTTTAAATGAATTCCAAAATATTCTAAAATACAAACAAGCAATTATCCGTAAAATATATAAAAGGATTTAAATATGATAAATGAATAAAGGAAATATAAGATGTTTTGAATGACTAATCTCTTTTTTACAGGAGAGAGTTTTTAAAGATATAAGCCAATTTCTTTTTTAATACCACAAATTTCTAATAAGCAGGTCTATTCTAAATTAAAAAAAAAAAAAAAAAAAACTGAGTAAAAATTTTTTTTTTATTCTTTATTTCTCGGCTGAGCACGCCTAGAGTAAAAATTTATAATAATAGAATTATTTTCACAAAAATTATATAATTTTATTTGTTTGATTTCTACTTTAAAGAATCAAGGAAAACCATTTATTGATAACGAAAAGATCACACAAAATAGTTCAAGATCGTTGAGACAACACATTTCACTAATCAATTTGAGTATTAAGGAAGATGGAGGATGTTTCTGATTATGGATCGGCCAAGTAAACAATTTCAAGGTGAATAGCATCTGAAAGAGCAGCTGTCACATACCAAGCACCTGGATCAGTTTATCGTGTTCACGAACATTATACATGATGGGATTAAGCCCTTAAGGGTATTTAATTAACTAACTATAAATTAATTTACATAAATCCCTTACAACTACAAAAAAAAATTGCATTGATAATAATTTATCAAGGATCTTTCGTAACTAATTGCAAAAGAAGAAAAGTCAAGGTACTGATAATTTCAAGGTGAATTGAAAGTAATAGAGATGCTAAAGAAATTTACTAATGGAGAGGATTTGCCGCAAAATAATGCGCATGTCCAAAACCAGATAGAAAAAATACTATTTTGATTCTAATCATACAAAAGTTCTTTATTAATACTAACAGAAGTAAAATATAATACAATAACTTATTAAAACAATGGAGTCAGTAGCTGTTGGTTAAATGAGCAGAAGCAGCCAAATTAAAAAGCATCCGATTATTCACAATCTAGCGAGACGTTTAGAGATACTTTATTCTCGCATCATCAGACTTTTAAATTGTGATTGTCCCGGATTAGTGAAATGGGGAAAATACAAAGTAATGTATGGCTTGGATAAAAATACATAATAATGATAACTTACTATTATACCATCAACTAACTTTTTATCAAGACTCTTAAACATAACCTATTTAATAAAAATGTTTTTCTTAAGTACCTACAAGAATAAAATGTGTTTCAAACAATTTTGAGGGCAAAATTAGAACATATATTTTAAAGAGCATATAAAAAATAATTGATTTATAATTTTTAATCAAAATCATTGGAATGAATTTTGAGAAAATCGAAAAAAAAAAAAAAACTGAAAAAGTCCATCAGTAAAGTGCTAGTACTTTTTGGTCGATTTTGTTCAAAAGCTTCGTGTCACGCCCCATGGGGGTGCCTAACTTAAATATAAAATTTCAATCTTTTGGCTCTTTTCATTCTTGAGATATTTTGTTCACAGAAACACACACACACATACAGACAGGCCATATTGCGAAAAACTCTTTTTTGGACATCGACATCAATTTTTGACATGAATCCAATACTTTCTCTCTCTCTATATATATAGGCCTATATATTATCATATAGAATATATAGTTAAGAGAAAGTAAAAATAACAAAATTCAAATATGACTTTGGCAAAATTCTTGAGCACAGTTCGTTTTTGCTTGAAATCCAAATGGCTAACTCTCTAATGAATTTTTAGATTAATTGCTCCAGAATGCAAAAAATAAATAAGTTGATCATATGTGCTCGGGCTTGGTGTAGTGGTGCCTGGGCCCCTAATAAATATATATTAATAAATTACCAGTATCTTTTAAGTCTTAAATGGCCTAAGTTGCTGAAAAGTCAGTGTATGGATGTGTGAATGTGAGTGTTAAAAAAAAAAAAAATTGATCATATGCGTTGCCTATCTTCCAGCAAGCAAAAACAAATGTTAAGAGGAAAGGAAACTTATTTAAATATGAACAAAATTATTTAAAAGAAAACAAATATTTCTTTTAACCAATTATTGTAGAATAATAATAAATTGGCACAAACAATGGACATTTGTACATTATTTTATTATTTAATTTCTTTCTTGTTTTATGATAAAATAATTTATTATATTAATTATTAGTGCTTTATTTTGATTACATTTTTATGACTAGCGAAAAGGCCATTAAAGCTCTAATATGCAAATTTGCTTCTATTCGGCTTGCATCTATGGCGTTAGACAATAACTCCATTCTTTATGAAATACATAGTAATTTTAGTTATAAAAAGAGATCATCATCATCATTAATAAAAAGTAAATGAGAACAAACGAGCCACCCCCCCCCCGCCGGTGCGCACGGATTTAAATTGTATTATTTATATTTATTCTTTAAGAGCCGCATCTCTATATATAAACTGATCTAGATTGGCGAGGTTTATATTACATAAAAAAATCTATTTATTTTATCGGATCATGAAAAAAAAATATAAATCTAGCTATAGATATGTTTTTTTTTCTGTGATGTAAGCTATTTATTCACTTGAGTGAATTCCCAAATCAGTGTCGAGATACAATTCAATGGAACGTCCCTGGAGGAGATAAGAGCGATTCTTATTTACTTGCAAGATTTAACATGATAGGCATCTATTTAAAACCGCTTATGCAAATGACGACCTTCCCCCTCCCTCCCCTCCCCCCCTCCACCCCTTAATGAAGGCATTTTGATTTCAACGCGTTGATACCGACCGAATGTCATTATCTCAAGTGAAAGTTTTCACAAATAATCGGCCAAATAGTGATTAGATAATGTAATGGTGTGATGAGGAGGAGGAGTAGAGAAGGGGGTGGGGGGATGGGAGGACGTCTTAAGACAATTTCGTTAGCAAAACATTAAACGACATTCAAATTGAATTTCTATTCAAAATATATCGCGCTAAATGCAAAGCAATCCTACTTCATGGAGGCCTTTTCTTACTGAAACAAAATTAGGCAAACTTTAAAGTGGATCTTCGGAGGAAAATTTTCAAGAATAAATGTAATTTTGGCTTTTTTTTTTTTGATTACGTAAAGCCGAACTTAACTAATTAACCCCAAAAGTCAGTCAGTCAGTGTTATAAATTATATTTATTTCACCTGTCTTAGAGAACAAAACGAAAGCGATATTAAAACTTTAAAATTAAACCAAGACGTGCTTCATAAAAGAAAGAGAGGAGGGGATTTTACAATTTTATTCTATCAAGAATATTTTGAAAATTACAATCAGCGGCAAAAAAATAACCGAAACCATATTTTTCTAATAAACAAATTAAGCTTATAAATAATTTTTTTTTCAGAAATAAATACATTTTAATTTATGTTTTTTTAATCAAATAAAAAAACAATCCTTTAACCTATGAAAGTACTTAATATGATATCGTCATTTTAGAAGCAACATGACATTAAAAAAAAAAAAAAACAATTTTATTTTTCTTAAACAAAAACAATAAATGCACTCCATTTTAATCGGTTCTAGAGGAATTTAAGGTGCGCTTCTTGAAAAGCCGTTAGAAGACGATTCACTACCGAGTTACTCGAGGCAGCAAGAGATGGCGTTAGTTTTTCCCATAGGAATACAAGGGATTTATTCCATTTCATTTGAAAGATTCCAGCAAATTAATTAAGGCTAAAAAATTAATTATTTTTTAACACAATGATTAGTAATTTAATTATCTACAAGATAAAGAGCGAATTTTTTAAAAATATCTTTTCTTTAATGGGATTAATCTAAAAAAAATTTATTTTTTCGAAAATCAAAAAAAGGGATTCTATAAGTTGTAGATATTTTAAATAGCTTTAATTTTAAAAAAATTTGAGGTCGATAGCTTCAAAATTATGGCCGCTGGAATCTCCCAAAATTAGCACCCCGAGACGCGCACCTTAATCAATATAAAAGCTAATAATTCACTTATCTGTTGGTCTGACACTTTTTCTTTGAACAACTTCCAGTTGAAATTTTGAAATATTTTGGCACCCTTACAGAGAACGTCGCGTCGGGGCCATAGCCAAGGGGGTTATGATGTCCGAACCTCCCCTGAGATTCCGAAAAATTATAAATAAAGAGAAAGAAACATGCTGTTGAAATTTGAAATACTGCTTGAAATTATAAAAAATATTTTATATTCTTTAAAATTTATACATTTTTTTTTTTTTTTGCTGTTGAGTTTATTTATGAACTTGATGGGGAATTTTTTATTCCATTTTGAATTTTTAATTATTTAATGTCGCCTTAAAATAGTCTTATTAAATTGATAACCTACCATTATCATCTTAAAATTAATTCTATTAATTAGCTTCAAGGGATTAAAATAACATTTTGTATTAAAACTCTAATATAATTAGGTACCTTAGAAAATTATCCTATTATCATTCATTCAAAAAATTCCACCTCATTTTTGTCCGCTACTATCTCTCCGTCTCTTGGAGAGAGAGAGAGAAAAAAAAGATGAATTTAGATTAGAATATCACTTTAATCGAGCAAGGGGTGTTTTTAGTCGCAGGCAAATCTGGATTGTTCTGTCTAATTTGACCACCCTGCAGATGCCCATTTACGTTAATGGTCACACACTGATCCTGCTTTTCAGTGAATGTGGCAGCCTTTTTTTTTATCAAAATGCAAATTTTTTTTTTTAATTTAATAAAATGTAAATTAATTAAAACGTTTAAACATCGCATTAGCAAAATTTAATTTACTTCCACGGATGTTTGTTTTATAAATAATCGTATGGAATAAACAATCGCAAAAGCAAAGCGGATCTTCATTTTCGATAAGAGGATATTAAGTTAAGAAAAAGGAGCAACCATTATTTACGCTATCTAATCTTTTTAATTAATTAAATTATTTATATCTTTAAGTTATATTTTAGTTTGAAAAAATACACCCTAAATGAAAAAAATAAATACATTTTATGATTTCAAGTATATTTACGAAATTTTAAGTTTTTTTTTAAATATTCCTAAAGTAAATATATTTGTGTTAAATTCATTATCATCACCTCCCGTATTAAATAAACAAAGCCTTTTTGATAAAACTGACACCATAAAAGAAATCTTTCACAAAAAAAAAAAAAAATTTATATAAGAACTAATCAATATGAAACTTTAAATAAAAACACATCTAATGAAAACGTTCATGAATTTAAATCTAATTTAATTAAAAATTAGGTTTCCGGCACAATTAATTATTCAATTTTAATTTTGGCCTCTATTGTACTAAAATTTTAATATGGTGAAGTTTGTTTATTTTTGGTAGAATTTGAAAAATAAATAATACAAATTATATGAGATGAGGGTGAAAGTAATTATCCTTTATTTGAACCCCAAATGGCCTCTCAAACCTGTCTGTTTGTTGACATTAAAAACGTTAAGCAAAATCAAATGGATATATCCATTTCATTTCATTGAACAATTTTTTTTTTTTATTTTCTTATGCCTTCTGGCCAATTTAAACATCCCTTTCTATAAAATAACATCATTAATAACAAGAAGTGGGTGGACTATTGAATAAACTTATTTTTTTTTAAAGAAAATATAAAAATCTTTCTCTAGATTCTCACTGGCATAATGAAACTTTAGTCAGACAAGCTATCGAGCAATTGAAATCGGAGTTGGAGTGGGATCGATTTCATTTTGAAGTAGACAAAAAGAGGTTCAAGAGGGGCAAAATTTCCCTGACTTGATACAAAGCTCGCCGAACAAATAATCAATTACAAAAAATAAAAATTGGAATTATTATAAAAAATTTTTTGCACAGCACACAATCTTCGGTAATTGAAAATTGTGTTCTGTACTTGTCACACCAGATTTTTTTGCATCGACATATAACAGGTCATTCAATAAGTCCGTAGGATGACATATAGATGGTGTTACTAGAATTTTTTCCATATGATTTTTATTTAGTACTAACCTTCAAACGATACGTGTATAAATTTGACAGCAATCTAACTATTGATTCGTGAGTTATAGAATTATATGTGAAGCAACTTTTGTTATTGAAAAAAAAAATGGAAAAAAGTTAATTTCGAAATTTAATAAAGCATTGCTTCGAATTGCTTACCCACCCACCATATTCTCCAGATTTAGCCCCAGCCACTTTTTCATGTTTTCAGATTTCAAGAGAATGCTTGCTGGGAAGAAATTTAAGCCCAATGATGAAGTAATCGCTGAAACTGATCACGGACTTATTGAATGTCCTGGTATTTAGTTTCCTACAGTACATTAGAATTCGAAGTGATGTAAAAACAATATTAGAGTAATTATGAGAATATACATTTTAAATAGTAAAACGTATATTTCCATCAAAATTGAGTCCATAACAATACTTTCTCTCTATATATTGATATTAACTTATATGAATGCCTTTGGGTCAGAGCACAGTGTTCGCCTTGTGCTAGGGCTCAAGGAGTCGCATCCCGTCTCATGCGACAAAAATTTATTTCAATTTAATTGACTATGATAAATAGAGATGTGTCTTAACATTCTAAGATTAGAATAAAAAGTATTTATTTATTTTTACTGATATGGGAATAATTATTTTGATTCTGTTTATAGAGAACGAAAACAAACAAAGGCCTCTCTCTCAGAAGAAAGGAAGACAAGCCAGCAGTCGGGCCGCTTGTGTTTCATGTCTATTAATTAAGTGAATAATCATATAACTCACCCCGACAACGTGAACCAACCCACCCCATAGAAGAAGCGTCTTATTCAAGGTATTTAATATCCTTTTTTTTATTGAAGAAAAATGTTTTTAAAAAATCTGAATATTTTCTTTTCTTGTTTTTATATTCTAAAAAACGAACATTTTCGGATATTAAATTAAATATTTTGCATACATGTATGTGAGCAGGGTCAACGAGAAGTGAGTTATTAAGAAAAAAAAAATCTCTTTTTTATGTCATTTCTAAATTAATTATTAAATGCGAGATTTATATTTGTTGGTGGATCCAGGTAACCTCAGGGAGTCGAACTCGGAATCTCCAGCCCTTGTGCTTTTTTTTTTTTTTTTAAGAGCATGGAATTGGTGGACTCACTGGCAAATATAAATATCCCATTTTAATATTTAAATCAAACATTTACTCGGACTAACGAATCCGATTGACTGTTTTGAATATTAATATCTGATTCAATACATATGTACAGAAAATTTCAAATATTTAAAAGTTTTTAATTTAAATACTAGGACCTATTTTTTTTTTTTTTTTTTTTTTAATTAACTGAATTTATTATTTATTTTCCCAGGTCTGGGCTAAGGTTTTTTTTTTATTCATGACGATTTAAAAGTTGAAAATAATATAAAAAAAATTTTCTAATTTACAAAAAAATGAAAATAAATATTTATATTAAATAAATAAAAGTTTTTTATTTAATTCCTTGGCTGAAAAAGTCTCCTATACCCAATAAATATTCCTTTTTTTTCAAATAATATAAATAATTTTTAATTGTTTTTTCTTATTGTTTGCAGGTTGGTTTATTGTTGGTGATAGGTTTCACCCCCTTCACTTGCTGGCAGCTCTGCTTCCTGAAGGGGAAGCCTTCAGTCCAGCCTGAAGGGTAGCCTGGGACCTGCATTTGCTCAGTGAACGTCTTAGCAGTGGAGTCTCTCTTACACTGCAGGTAATTATTTTTCAAGTCTCTAAAATAAAGTAATCATAAAAACGATATCTTATATTCAAAAGTTAACAATTTCTATTGAATTCCCCATTATATTTCTGGAAAGAACAAGTAGAGTTAAATGTGCTCATTTGCATCATTATTAGGGCTCGGATTTCGCCCTATTTGCCTTTTTTTAATTTATGGCTTAAAATTTAGGCCAATATGATATGTATACGTTTAATGAAATTCTGAATAAAATAAGAGGCATTTGTTAGTGCCTATAATGCCTATTTTGGCCGATTCTGGGTTTTAGTGCCTATTTCATCTATAAATGCCTTTTTTAGTGCCTATTTTAAGTTCAAATAGCCAATTTCAATTTTATACGAGCTATACATAGCCTAAATTTAAAATTTTTTGAATTATCAAGGAAATATTTCAAGGGGGGGGGGGGTAAAGGTTTTTTTTAATCTCGGGAGGGGGGGGGGTTATTACCCCCCCCCCCCGAGATTTGAAAAAAAAAACTTTTTTTTCGAAAAAAAAAAAAATTTATTTTTAATGTAAAATTTTAAAAATTAGTACTTAAAAATTTGATTTGTATTTATATTCTGGCAAACAAGTACAGAATGAGCCTTTAAATTACCGAAATTAAGAAAAATTGTGTGCTGTGCGACCAGTCACTCCAGATTACCAAAAATAAGACATCAATTTTTAAAATTTTTTATATTATTTCTCAATTTCTACCTTTTAAGTGCCTATTTTTACAATAAATGCCTTTTTAAGTGCTATTTTAATAATTTTTAGTTTTTCTGCCTATTTTAAAGATTTTCAGTGCCTATAAATCCGAGCCCTAATCATTATATATACCCGAGTATGTATATTTATCACTCCATTTTAATTTTATCCTTAACATAAAGAAGTAATAAAAATTATTTTAATTGTTTTTGTTTTTTTATCTCTATTTTATAAATCGACTAATCGCCTTCTAGAATGGCATTTGAAGAATAGTGGAAACTAGGGGTAGAGGTCAAGAACTGAAAAGCTTTTGTTAAACATCGGACCATTAGGGGGGCTCTAGGGGGGGGGGGGACAAAATTTTTTTTCTTATATAACCTATAATTTTTTTTATATATTCAGAAATTAGACTTCCTCCCGAGTAAAATGATATATAATATGTATAACATCGGACCATCAGGGGGGGGCTCTAGGGGGGAGGGGGACAAATATTTTTTTCTTGTGTAGTGGGTGGGCAAAGTTGTGCGCTCGGCTTAGTCCGACCCTTTATTTTCTTTTCCGTTCTATATAGAGGAAAATGGAAAGTTTACAATCATAAAAAATTTTTATATATCGCTACTTTATATTTCAATAATTTACACTATTATTGATGTCTTTAGAAGAAAAGTTTTGTGTGACTTCGTTGCCTATTCTTTTTTAGAATCCTTACGAGAAAAAAAAGAAAAACTTAATTGATAAATGAAAAGAATAAATTATTAAGTTAAATAGTCTTTTTGTGTGTTTCTTGTAAATTGTTAATTTTCTCCTGTTTTGATTAATATATTTATTCCAATAGCCAGAAAATTAATATTTATCCAGGCCCAATAAAAGCAAATAAATTCAAAATTGAATAATGAATCAAGGATGTATAGAAAATATCATGAATATATTAACTTGACCCTTTTGGGAAATGTTTTTGCAAGGCGTAAATAATATACATGCAAAATGATGAGTTTAACGAAATTTAATTTTCTCTCGCTTTTCTTTAATGAAATCTTTAGTTAGTAAAAAAAATTTAAAACAATAATTACTAGAATTTATAAAATTTGATGATTAAAAAAATAATCGGATATTATATAATTTGGCCAAATATTAAAAGAAAAAAAAAAACTTTAAATTAAAATTGTGACTTTCCAGGTAAAGTCTGTTTCTTTTGCCCATCTTGAGAGTTCAAGTAGGTCAAAAGAAAACTAATAAAATATTCCAAACTTTTAATTTTGATTAAAATCCTCACGTCCCACTTAGAGGTAAAAAGAGTTTGAAACGAATAAAAAAAAAGTCAATCGGCGAAAATTAAACCAAATATTAATAATAAGAACTTTTCTTAAGAGATAAACAAACAAGTATATTTTATTTATAACTATTTAAGTAAAAGTTTTAGCAAATTTGCAGTTTGGAATTTAAAATTGTCTGTACGTGCACTAGTTTCTGAAATTTGATTACATAAATAAATAAGTAAAAAGGCTATTTGTATTTAAATGAGATCATTTAATTTCGAGTAGGCTTCGAGTAGGCTTGTTGAAGTTAAATCCGGTATAAAAATATTCATGCGTTGCTCTTTATTCTAACCTTTTCAAGTTTAGTTCAAAATGATAATATTCCTTATGATCATTTAAATTTTATTATTAGATGATTCCGAAATTTCAACGAAAATACTCGTTTTGAGGCTCTCTGAATCATTTTGCGGAAATGCTCGGATGATGAAATTTTATACAGAAATAATGTCAATTTATATCTAATTTAAATATAAAAATTTTTCTTGAATATAATATCAAAAATAATAGGTTAACGAAAGTTATGTGGCACCAACAGATTTTTATATTATTAAGTTAGGTAAGAAAAAGTAATGCAGATTAAAAAAAAAAAAAAATTTTTATTCTGAAAAAGTCTTTTTATAAAATCGATTAAAATTTTTCTCTTCTCCAATAAATCTTTCTTTTAACCCATAGAAAGAAAATGAAATTAAAGGTAATTTTGGGTTTTATTACTTAGATTAAGATTTCAATCCTTCTCAATAAAAAAAACACCCTCTAGTGATTTATTCGTTTTTAAAGAGAAACTTCGGTTACATTTGTTGAAAAGGATTTCACGCCTAGTGTTGCTCAACTTAAATAAAAGAATTTGCACTCACCCCAGGACTGTAGATTTGACAATCGATAGGAATAGGGGGCCTTGTTCAGTCCGTTGTTATTTATTAATTATATTATTATATTTTTAAAATATATTTTGTTTCTTTCAACGGACTGAACAAGGCCCCCTATTCCTATCTTTTGTTAAATAAAAGAACTAATTTTTTAATGAATATAATAAAGCCCTTTACTGATACCCTGATTTCCAATTGTATTTCTTTGTAAACTCAGTTGGTCACCTCCCATTTATACTTGAGTAAAAAACATCTTTTCAATAGATGAAACTGATCTATTCTATTCAGAGGTATTAGATAATTATTTAAGTGAATAAAAATTTTAAGATGGAAAAGAGCAAGTACAGGGGCACCTAAAAAAAAACCCTTTTGCTCTTTTTTTTTTTTTTCTCCCCCTCCTCTCTCTTCTCTCTCTTAATATAAAAAAATATCTCTCCTCTTTTTTAAAAAAATATTTAAAAAATAAAAATAAGGGGTTTTTTTTAAATATATAAAAATTTTAAAAAATTTTTTTTTTTTTTTTTTTAAAATTTTTTTTCTTTATTTATTACAAAAATAAAAATATTTAATTAATTTTTTTTTTTAATGGAATTAAAAAAAAAAATTTTATTATAAAAAAAGGTTAAGGATGTTTATACACCTCCTCCCTCCTTGTTTGGTTCATAGTGGATCATTTCACCATGGATGTCTTTCATTCCTTTTCAAAAAGAAGGGCAAAAGAAGAGGGGGCGGCCTCTCAGCCAACCACGAATGAGAAAACCTAGATACTTTCTCCTATTTTTTGATTCCCCTCAAAGCGGCGAGGGTGGGAAGTAAGCATCTAGGTGAAAGCGCTTCGTTATCAATAAACGTATTTGTTTCACATCCCTGTGACGGCGAGCGTGCAAGCATCGAGGGTGAACGGCAGGGGTCCATCGATATGTAACTACTCTAAGTGTATCGTTTACGTTAAGTAAATACTCTAATTTTTTGTTTAGCAATTCAAATCCAATCCACAATCAACTTTAATGGTATTTTAGCGAGGTGAATACATAAATCGATAGGTCTGTTCGTTTCGCTAGTCAATGCAGTATAATTTACACATTTTGCCCTGCATTCTGTTGGTTTCATTTTTTGCATGCTAGATGGACGCTAGCAAAACTTGCATCTTTTTACCAAGATAGGGTGCACTTTTTACCATGGTTAGTGAAACGAACAAACATGATATATGCTGTATTATAGCAAGATAAAATAAAAGGCTCAGCTGCTGTTTTTTTATTTTATTCAAACGTTTCGGTCGTCTATGCGAACATTTTCATGGCTAAAATCGAGTCTAAAAGACGTAACATCAAGTGGTTGTATAAACATGACATCAAGACAAAAATATAGCTACCTAGGGTTCATCAAAAGAAAGCCCTTTGATGTTTTTTGATAGGCATTTCAATTTTTATAAACATCTCTCAGATATAACTCGTTTGGGGCCAGTCAAAGAAAGCCAATATGAAATTTTATTTTAATTAATATTGGCTGGGCGTCAAACGAGTTATACCTGATGGATGATTATAAAAATTGAAATGTCTATCAAAAAACATCAGAGGCATTGGCGTAGCGAGCTTAACTCACGCCCGGGGCACAATATCTTTTTAGCGCCCCGCCCCCCCATTCGAAAACCATATAATATTATATATAAAATATACAAAATTATTATATTACACTGGCACTAAATTTAAAATATATTTTCCAGAAATCAATTATAATAAAAATTATTATTTTGTTTTGCGGACCATTTGACGCCCCTTTGTGAGTAGCGCCCTGGGCATGATGACCCCCCCCTTGCCCCCCCTCCCTCGCCACTGACCAGAGGGCTTTCTTTTTATTGAACCAACAACTTTTGTACACCATTATAGGAGATGGTCGCATAGACGACCGAAACGTAGCTGTGAGTTTGAAAAAAAATAGCTGCTGTATCTTTTATTCTAACTTAAATGATGTTTTCTCGTTTATAACCTTTACAAATCCTATTTTATTATAAATTCCGAATTTATTTCATTTTCTCCTATCAAATGGCGTTAATTACAAATAATTTCAAGAAGCAATTAAGACTTTCAATTTATTTTATTATTATATCTTTGTTTTATTTTAAAATAAAAACTATTTTAATGTTAATTAATGCGTACCAAGTTTATATGTATAGATAAAAATTTATCGTAAGTTTCTTGCTAAGTACAGATGTTTGTTCCTTTTTAATGTCCTGAAGTAATCAATTTAAAATAAAGAAAAGATTGTGCCTGCTTATCTGGCTTGTCTCTGAGACATTTTGTTTATATAAATTCCCTTTTCGGGAGTACTTAAACGGGAATAAGAATTTTATCTTGTTGTTATCAAAAGGGAATATTACAGAGGAAG
Organism: Euborellia annulipes; assembly: GCA_023213315.1. Taxonomy (NCBI): domain Eukaryota; kingdom Metazoa; phylum Arthropoda; class Insecta; order Dermaptera; family Anisolabididae; genus Euborellia; species Euborellia annulipes. The sequence continues at coordinate 24,810 of JAKCPI010007518.1, forward strand.
CTTATGTTACTTGAATGAATTAGTGATTTTTTTTTTTTAATTTTCAACGTGTAAAATAACCTCTGATAGAGTTTTATCTTACCTTCTTATAATTTAATTCTAATTTTAGTGACTGAGCGAATCATATTTACAATACGATTATTTTTGTGAAAATCTATTTTATAAAAACTATAAAAGAAAATGTTGCATAAATAAGCAGAGACTGGCAGCTAAAATTCTTTTTATATTTTTTCCATTGTCTTATGTAAAACTGTATATGAACCATATGTATACATTTTTAGCCCTGTAGATGGCCTCTATCGAGACCGTCGGCCCAATAAAATATTTAAAGAAAAAAATTTGGCTACCAGTCTTTGCTTATGTAACTTTTCCTTGATACCACTCAACGACCAGATTTCAACTTTTTCTTGGGGGGAGGGGGGGGAGGCAAACTTTTTTTCTTAAAATTTACTTACAAATAGGTACTCAAATTTGGCCAAAAGATATTTAATTTGTTTAATTTTGTACAGTTTATATACTCGTAGATATATTTTGATATTTTTTATTTAGAATATAAAATTTAAAAAAAAATCCGAGCCCTTGGGACCCAAAAGACGCCTGTGTCAACAACCACAATTACAATATACGGGGAATACAATATTTTTTAAATTTTATTCACTGGCTTAACAAGGAAGAAAAAGGAGGGTTTTAAGGGACAAAAAAATCCTCGCCATGAAACTTGAATTTATAATTATTTTATTAAAATTTTATTAATAATACATATTCAAAAGAATATATTGATAATAAATATATTGTATATTTTATAAGTTTTTGAAATTTAGAGAGATTATACAACTCCTTCCCGCTCCCCTTCTACCCCATCATCATAACTATCTGGTTATGAATCGGTTTTTAGCAGATTTCTATCGAAAAAGGAATTTTATTTTGAGAAAATTCCACTAGATGGCTTCCGTTTTTATTTTGAGGATAGCCGACCCCATATGGGTATTTTAAATTTATTTAAAAACAGAACGAGACTCACCACTGCAAGTGGACACTCGGGCAGCTGTGGCTTGGCGGTGCGTGAGGCACGGGTCAAGGGTCGAGGGGTCCATTGCACGTCGAGCGAGAGGACGTGTCCCCGGGGGATGTCGATGTCAAGGACACAGGCGTGGTCGGGGGCCACACTGTTCCCATCAAAGGGTTCGGCCAATGACCGAGACAGGTGTACTAGCGCACCAGTACTCCAACCAAGGCTCACCATCCGTCGACCGACGAGACTCGAAATCGGCACCGCGCACAATTCATCCGCAGTCACTGGAACACAAAGATAAACACAAGACCGATGGTCAGTGGGATTGTTGACATCTGTTGTCACATATGTACGACCACAAACAGACATTTCTTTTCAAGGCTGAATTCGCATTTTTTTTTTTACGCAGGCAATGTAAACCTTAAACCTTGATTTTGTGGATTCGAGATCAACAGACGGTGTTTACAAACAAAATAGGCTACAGATCACCATATGTTCGCTAGAAAAACATTGTTTTATGGATATCGCAAGACATTAGAATATTACATGTTTATTTTTTAAAATTGATATCTAAATTTCTATTTTGTAGTTGGTGAGAGGAATAACAGTAAGGCTGAATTTCGGATGGGTAACCCAAAGAACAAGAATTGTAGAAAATTATTATTTTAATCTATAAAGATTTTTTTAATACTAGCTGTGGGTAGGAAGTAAAACAACCCACAGTATTGTCGTAAAAGGCGACTAAATGGGATTTAGTAAGAGGTTAACCGACAACCTTTAACGAAAAAAAAACAACTGATAGCAAGTCTGCGAATGACAGAATAAAGTAGATGGGACATGAAGGCCAAAGAACTGTCGTATCAATATGTTAATGATAAAATTAATCTCTTAGGAATTATATAAAGTTTTTTCTAAAGATTTGTTTCATCGTCCCTTTATCATGATCCTACTTCGCTTTTTTTTCCCATTTGATTTGTGGCGATATCACTAAAAATGAAAGAAAATTAACAAATATGTCGTTTTTTTTTTATCTTCAAATTAATTTAAAATTCAAATAACTAATTATCAGCAGCTCCTACCATTGGCCGAGGGGTTTTTTTTGTCTTTTCGAAATCTTAGGCCATTTAGAGTTTAAACGTTTATTAGAATTTATGTGTATTGGATTCCAGGCATAATTAATTTATACCATGACCGAGGAATTAAAGATAGTGACAATATTGATAACTCTAAAAATTAAGGTGCCTGGGTTCAGAACTCAGTTCGATGAAACTTTATTTAAATGAATTCAGGAGATTTATTTAAATTATTTTTTTAGATATTAAATGGTATAAATAAAAGAGACCGGATCATATAGATCAGAATATATATATAGTTATAAATTAATATAAGAATGGTTAAAAGTCTATAATGGCTAACAAGATGTAAGGTGTAAGATGCAGAAAATTAATTAAATTAATAACGATGATTAAAATAATATCATGGAAGAACTTATTAAAAAAAAAATTAATTTTATTAAAAACCTTCGATATAATTAAAATTGAAAATTTAATTTGGTAAATAGCCATAAATGGTGCCATATGGCATACGTATGCAATAAGTCTACATGTATATAATTAAAGAAGCTTAAAAGATTTAAGATTCCCTTTTGTCTCATGCTTTGATTTAATTACCAAAATCTATTAATTAATATTGTACATCGCGTATTTAAGAAAAAAATTCCACGTAAAATTTATTAAAGAGTTAAGGACCTTTTAATTATTAATTCATTAATTTAAAAGTTCTATTTTAGTTAAGGCGTATTTCCAAGTTTTTTTTTCTCATGTTCATCGTTAAAATCTTGGGATCAAATATGAAACGGAAAATTTTATTTTCAAAATAGGTCTATCGCTTTTCAGATAATAATAATCTTTCTCTTTTTTTAATTTACTTAAGCTCTTTTTGGCATCTTAAAATATTTAGACCCAATCCCCATTTTTCTAAATTAATTGGTGTACTATTTAATTTATTATAGAAAAACTTTAATCGATTGAAACGGGAAGGGAACCTCGACCTCTACCGAAAGGGGTGCTACGCGACTTTGTGACCTTTCTTATATGTTTTACTAATCGGGGAAATACTCCAAATTTTACTCTTTGAAATTCCAAAATTCTTGTTATTCAAAATATATTAGTTTTAATGAAATTTAATTAAATCAAAATCTACTTATTATTTAAAATTAATAACTTTTACTCAATTGCCGGTTATGAAACTAGCAGTGGCGTCATTTTAACTTTTTCTTGGGGGGGGGGGGAACAAACTTTTTTTTATTAAAAATTACTTACAAATAGGTACTCAAATTTGGCCAAAAGCTATTTAATTTAATTAATTGTTTAATTTTGTACAGTTTATACTCGTAGATATATTTTCAAATATTTTATTTAAGAATAATATAGAATTTTATAAAAATCAGAGCCCGGCAAATGCCCCCCCCCCCCTTCCTCCCTTCAAATGGCGCCACTGGAAGCTAGACAATCTGTAGCGGCTGTACTTTAAATCTTGTCATGTTTTTTATTGACTTAATAATCTAACAGTATTTATTGCATTATTAGAAATTCGAATTTGTACGATTTCCCGACGTTATATATACCATATTTTAAGGGTAACATTCTAGAGAGTCTTTGTCTTTGGCAGCATTCCGAAAGCAAACATTAATTCCACAGAGAACCTTATGAATATTCACAATGAACGAGGAATAAAAAAAATTACAAGTTGATGTGATATATATATAACGGAATAATAATAATACAAGGAAAATTTCTATTATTGCAATAATCTATTACAGGATCCATTTATTACACAATATTATAAACACAATGACAGGTTATTCAAAAAAAAAAACCTCTTCCCGAATAGTGTAATAATAATGTTGCTAAATTTGAATTTTAGGTTTGTTTGAATTTGTGACATATTGTTCTATATCTAAATCTGATAAATTTAAACGGATATTTCGATTAAATATTACGTTCCAGTTATATTTATAGCAATTTTAATGGAGTTGCGCCATTAAAAGAGAACTCAATCTCATCCTGCTAATCAGGAAAGCGGAGTTGTAATAAAACTTGTAAAAGATTCATTAATTCTTAAGAAAATAAGCTTCAAATTAATATATTTTTTAAATGAAGGGTTAGATACAACTTTCTAAGTGGAACAGAGATTTTTTAAATTATGAGTTTCTGAAATATTATTTTATTCAATAATAAGAATAATTTTTTTTTCTATTATTTAATTGTGCTTATATACTATGGGACTATGGGAATAGAAAATAGACTGTCGACATAAAAAAAAATTTGTTGTGACGGACATCAAATAATGCAAAGGTGAGGGAGGGGGGTTCGACCCATCTCCTATGGAGAATCAAGATATTAGAATATAGGCCTACCCCCTCAGCTAGATGTTTGTTCCCTTACTTTTCTGCTTATTTTAAATTTATTTTTATTATTTTTAAATTCTTTTCGGCATCTTAAGCCGTATAGACTTTTAGACCATAGTTTCTCAACCTTATTTTGCTCACCGCCCCCTTTGCGAATGTTATTTCTAGAGCCCCCCTCCCCCCCCTCATCTTAATTCTACTATGCACCTGTCGCGAATTTAAAAACAGCTATATTTAAACGTGTAAAATTATAGGCCTATTATAGTCGTAAGATAGGATATGACCCCTATCCTATTGAGTTTAAAATGAAGAATTAAAGAAGAATGTTTCAATGCGAGCAATTAAAACGCATAATTAGTTATTATATTGAGGAATATTTTTATTGACATTCAAAAGACATAAATTTATGAAATAACTAATGAGTAGGTTGAATTTTATGCATTTTAAAGAGTTTATTAGGCACGATTTTACTTAAAAACAACCGTAAGACGCCGTTCAGTAACATGAAGCCGATTTCTCTTTTTAGCTACCAATATTGCTACAGTACTAAAATCCACGTGATAAAAATGAATACAATACCTAAAATAACAAAAATTAAACGATATTAATTTTTAATTTACTTTAGTACTTGATTAGCGTGTTTTTTTTTTGCCTTTTTTAGACTATTGAATTTGCCTACTCCCCTTCTCCTTTTTAATGCCTCCTAATTTCCTCTTGGTCTTCTACTGCCCCCCCCCCACCCACAAGGGGGCGTTATCGCTATCGTTAGACGATACAAATTATTTTTAAATACGATATATATTTTGTGTGAGACATATTTATTTATACTAATAAATTTATTATTATGGGCGGAAAAATTTAAAAACTTCACTATTTATTTTTTCTTTTACTGGAGACGTAGACAGAAATTTTGTTTTTTGTATTTTATTTTGTCTTCTTAATTTTTCTTATTGGGATTTCATACGTATTTAGAGAGGGGTAGGGAAAATTTTAGAAAAAAAAATTTTATGAAAAAACTTCCTCTTATCTATGTAGATATGCGGTTAATAAAGCCAGATTTTTATTAATTATAATATTATAGCTATTAGATACGAAATGATTTAAATAAATATTGATCGGTCTAAGAAGGGGAAACTCACTACACTCCATGAAGTAGACTACGTCACTTCACCCTTCTCTCTCTCCGCGGTTCAACCATTGACATAAGAGGAGGGCGTTAACCATTTCGAGAATATCGCTGGGACTTTAAAGGAGTACAGTTAGTTATTTCACGATGAATTTGTGCTTTGCTAAGTGAAAATTCTTCTTTTGTTCGTTCAGATGGACAAAAAAAAATACGAATATTTTTGCTTCTAAGTTAGCTTTTCTTCACTCGAGTAATACAAATGAAGCTTTTCTCATGAATATCTATCTTTTTTGCTAGCTTTTTTTAATAAAAAAAAAAAATATACATTATATATATAGGCTATATAATTTTCTCTTTTTTTCTCAATACAATTTCAATTTGTTAGGGAGAGAATACAATCGTTTAATGCTTATATTATTTTTTTTATCTTTATAAATTTAATACCCTGCTTGCTCTCAGCTCTTTCAGAGAGGAAATAAAAACTTTCTACCATAAAAAACAAATGTCGATAATATTTAGAAAAATGAGAAAATTCCATAAAAGATTACACAAGTCCTCCGACAAAGACAATTTCTTCTCTGCTTATCATCTCTTGGTTTTAATCTAATCTTTGTTCTCACAAAGAAATTTTTACCTTATTAAAAATACCTAGCCAAAAGTAAAAAAAAAAAAAAAGAAACAAACAATTTTTACTATCCTAATATCCTGATTTTTATAGCTAGCCAATTTTTAATAAATTATAATAAGCTAAAATATCAATATTTTATTTAAAGTAAAAAAAAATATTTTTTCTACAGAAATATTGTAAAATTGTTTTTTGGGCAATTTGAATATACCCAGATAGCACACGTACGTCTTATGTACGTACATCGTATGTACCGATTCCACACCTGCATAAGTACATAATATGTCACGTTTAGATCCTGTCTAGGGCTCGTGGGAAGCCAGTACAGTACATCTTATGTACGTACTGCCAGGACGAATCTGATATCCCGTTTTGGTCCCGTGCGACCCAGGAATACGTCTTTAATATATTCTACATCCCTTTTACATCCAAATTTGGTGCTGCAGATTTTTATTTATTTTCATCTTATTTTTGCGTTATGTTAAAAAAAAATTAAGACCCCATTTGGCATAGCACATTATCATGGAGAGGATTGTTGTTTTTATAAGGGAAAAGTGTGAAACTCAATTTATCCTAAATTGTTAGACAAAATGCCACATCACTATCCAAATAATTGAGCGATCGACTTCAAAATTAGCCTCCACAAATATAATTTAATTCTGCATCTGAAACACCTAAAATTTCTAAAATAAGATTATTAATTGGACCCTGTTATGCAATGGTGTGTCAAAGACCAAAAAATTCAAAATTAAGTTAAGTACTGAATATTGTTTCAAATGCTTTAATTAATAGTACTTTTACTTTCTCATACCTCTATATATATGTTAATATATAGAGAGAGAAAGTATTGGATTCATGTCAAAAATTCGATGAGATTTTGATGGATATACACTAGGGTGTCCCTTATTTTTCAAAGTATTTATTTTGGAACGCATAGGGCCTAGTTTTTTTCATTTGCCCCTAAAATACTCACAAATAAAATTTTAGCATATTTGGGGCACTGCAACCCGTGCCGACTAGCTCCGAAACATGGCCATATAAGCTGTGCGGATAGAGTTGCGCGCCCTCGCTCTATTTGTCAGTTGTACTCTGTTTGTTTGGTAATTCAGCAATTTTTTATTAAACTTAAGGTAATATTTCCAAATGTTTGGGAGGCTTATTGGCACTCCTTCTTCAGTGGATTTATAATATAACGAAAAAGAGGGTCATTCGTGAGAAGAGAGTGGTGAGTTAAAAAGAATGTTTCAAAAATAATTTTTTATATGCCTCATGATGTCTTGCTGTCGTCGCCGAAATATCGCTTTTAATGAAATATAGAAAAAAACTAGCGACGGTAGGGTTGCCTTCGGCAAACCAACCTCCGCTAGGCCCTGACGGGCGGCGTCTCGGGATATGACTAATAGAGTGGAGCGAAATTTTTTTTTTTTTTTCGAATTTCAAAACGGGTTACCCTGGAAAAGTTGTTCCATAATGTGACTATTTACCCCCTATTTTTATTTCTTAATACGAGCATACCTTGCTGTGAGCCAAGAGGCTCAAAGTTTAAAAAAAAATAATTATGATCTTCCAATATTAAATATAAATATTAGTGCCAAAATACTTAATTAGTGTTGATTTATAATTAATAAATAACCTGGAACCAATAACCGAGTGTTTTATTTTCATATTTTAATTTTCAAAATATTTCAACTAGAGCCTACGGTAGAAACTTTATCCAAAATACAGGTTTAGGATCCGAATTTCAAAAAACCCTGAAAACCTTTTCGAGATATTTATTTAAAGAAACCTTTAGCGAAGAGAGCTAATTGATATCTCATCTCGTTTAAACGTAATTAAAGAAAGTCAAAAATTTAATTAAAAATGCATTTTTTCCAAAATGGCGATTTTGGGCCCTTAAGGTCCGAATTTCAAAAAACCCCTAAAGGCCTTTTGAGGTGTTCATTTAAGGAAGAATGTACCGAAGGAATTAATTTGATATCTTATCTCGTTTAAACGTAATTAAAGAAAGTCAAAAATTTAATTAAAAAATGCATTTTTTTCCAAAATGGCGATTTTGGGCCCTTAAGGTCCGAATTTCAAAAAAACCCCTAAAGGCCTTTTGAGGTGTTCATTTAAGGAAGAATGTACCGAAGGAATTAATTTGATATCTTATCTCGTTTAAACGTAATTAAAGAAAGGCAAAAATTTAATTAAAAAATGCATTTTTTTCCAAAATGGCGATTTTGGGCCCTTAAGGTCCGAATTTCAAAAAACCCCTAAAGGCCTTTTGAGGTGTTCATTTAAGGAAGAATTTATTTTTTACTTAATTGTCTACCTAATACTTACTTAATTGCGATAATCTAGGTATATATCAAGAGATACTCAAAAACGACTATTTTCAAAAACTTTGCGGGCAGGTCGGCACGGGTTAACGTCAACGTAGGTGAATAAAATTTCATATATAAGTAAGGCTTAGTAGGATGAAAAAAATTAGAGGGTATGCGTTCCGGTATTTCAAAAAAATTTTTTTTGCCCATATAAGGGACACCCTAATATACACGTTTTGAGGTCCCCTAATCTACATTCAAAATTACAGCTTTCTAAGCCTAAAGTTTAGGCTGTGCGATGATTGTAAGTCAGTCACTCAGTCAGTGAGTTCTCTCTTTATATATTAATATATATACCGTAGAGAAGAGATTAAATAAAAAAGTAGGCCTAACTTACCATTGTTGCTACTCATTTTTTTGAATTAAATCTAAAATAAGGCTTTATACGCCAGGTCGTTATAAATAAATTTAGAAAAATGTGTATTATTTATAAGAAGTCTCAATTCTCATTAAAGTAGCTTTCAAATCGAGCAATTAATCTCAATAAGCGAAGTCCTCGATCGCTCTTTTTTAAGCCTCGCTATTCCAACTTAAATCTTGAGCTTATTTTTCTTTTAAATAATACATTTCTTAGTATAATTATTTAGTATATGTGAGGTTTCACTAAGTTAAAACTTCTAAATAATTTTACTTATAAATATGTTTTACGGAAAACCTACACCACTTTCCCTCTAAACAATAAATTTTTTAGTAAAAAAAAAGTATTTCCTATTTTATAGAAAAATAGTAAATAATAGGGCTAAGTAATGATTTTTGAAAGTACTGTGAGGGACAATATTATTTCCCACCCATGCGTTTTCTACTTAGGATTATTGGAAACGTTCATTATTCTAATCTAGATAATTTCCAATGAAGATTTTTATTTTTTTTTTATCAAAACAATTAAATAATTACAAGCAGAAAACGCATGGGTGGGACTTAATATTGTCCCTCACGGTACATAGTAGACTAGCTTTTAAATTTGCAACCTCGCTATACTCTTAAAATAAAAACACATAGAAGAAAAACATAAAGGGAATTTAAATTTTTCACTAGGTTATGTGTTTCAAATAGTTTTATAACGATTATGTATTTAACATTATATGTATTTCGTCACTAGGTTGGTAAAATTTTAATTTATATTATATAAAGGGAAAATAGTTTCCATTCAGTCAGAAAACCAAGATACGTTTGAATACAGCCCTTCTGGCTTCTCAATTTCCTCTCTTGCCTAGAGACAGTTAATCCGCCTACGTTATAACCGTTTTAAAAATTAAATTTTTAAATTTGCCAAGAGAATAATAAAAATATAGCCTATAATATGTTTAACATATAAATGAAATCTCAAAAAATATGAATGAAAAAATAAATAAGCTTTAGGATTTTGTTACTAATACCTTTGATAAAAGGAATTTTTTTTTCATTGTGTTCAATTTATATAGGTTTAAAAATTATAATGTTATTACGCCTTTTTTTTTTATTTGTCAAATTTTCATTTATGGTATTATGTTTAAATACAGTGGTTTAATACGTAATTGGAATCCGATTTGTTTAAACCTTTTTTTTTTTCGATTCCTAGCTGTTGATCAAACTGCATGTTAGAAATTCAAACTCTGATCACAGAGTGAATCATATCTGTATCTAAAATTTGTTAAATACTAATTCAATTTTAAGATTTAAGAGAAAAATTTAATTTAATTTTTTTTTCTATCCTGACATGTTGAATACTAGATTTACAGTTCTATTCTCTAAAAACAAACGTTAAAACATCATAAATTGGGTATTAAAAAGTATATAGGTTCTACTATAATGTAATAACACCAGCGTTAAAAAATGCTATTCTCTAAACCAAGTTTTAACAGCACCGTTAACATTTTACTTTATATCACCAGGTGTTAATTATCCATATGATTTAGACCCCTCGACAATCTCTTGCGCATGCGCATTACTAATTTTATTTGTTATTCTCAATCTAGTAGACCTATCTAACACACCAGCGTTAAAAATCCTATTCTCTAAACCAAGTTTTAACAGCGCGTTAATATGTTGCTTTTATCTCAAAGCTGTAAAAATCATAACTTTACTTTTTAGGTTAAACACGTCATTTAATGCAATAAATACGGCGTTAAAATATTAAAGGCACCCCTAGACATAACATTAATTTTTAACACTTGACTATATGTTAACGCTTTGGCGTTTAAGTTTTTGCTTTCATACAGTTTACAAAATACAAGACTGGATTCCTTATTTAATAATAACAAGCTTTCCATTTTAAATGGATAACTTTCTCTGTCTGTCTGTCTGTCACGCTCTATTTAGGCAACTTCCCGTCGGAATTTTGAAATGAAATTTTTTATGCATAAAGAGGACCTTCTCGGGATTACAGGAAAATTATTTTCATCCCGAAATTCCCATAACTTTTTGAGTTATTAATTTTTAAAGTTACGATTTCTCCCATAGGAAATGTATAGAGAAACATTTAAGTATTCTTTTCATTTGTGTATTCCATGAATGTAAACAAATCCTCAAGCAGGCACTGGTTTGGAATAGTAGTAATAATAATTTTCTTTTCATAATTAAGAAGAAAAGGCGAGGGTCCGCCGCAGGCGGGCCCGAGCCAGCTGGAGGGGGGGTCCAGGGGGCGAAGCCCCCGGCCGGGGCGCCCGCCGGCGGGCGACGCGGCTAGTGTAAATGAAAAAAACAATTATTAAATAATGTTTTTTTTTTTTTTTTTTTTAGTTTTTTCTTTAATTAAGAGAGAAAATACTAAATTTATTTGTTAAAAGATTTTTCATGTCTTGTAAGAGAATTACAAAGAAAGCTAATGAACAGAAACCTATATTTCATTAACTCGTGTCAACAGAAATGAAATTCGAGAAGTCCTCTTTTCAAACAAAAAGCCAAGAAAAGTGATTTCGTTGAAAGTAAAAAGTAACTACTTAGAAAAAAAAAAATAAAAAAAAAAAAAATTGGAATAATATAAAATGATTTTTAAATTGGATTTCAGAATCTTTTGGCCTTTGATTAATGGTATTTTCCAGAATAAAGGTTTTATTCTGTTCAATGGGTATAAATTATTTGTTATTGAATAGGTTTTAAGGAAAGCCAGCGGATTTTTTTTTTTTTTTTTGTTTTGTTTTTTTCTAATATCACTAAAAATCAATGGATAATGAACAATTTTTGGTTCAATGTTAACCAAAATATAAAAAAATCCTAATCAAAATAAATGGGCATTGCTTATCTAAATTCTTCTAAAAATATTTTTAAATAAAAAATAATCTAATTGATTTCTCTTCTTTTTGTTTCATTATAAATTGAATTCACGTTAACTTACGAACATAAAGAAAAAGGTTTTCATTAAACCTTATCAAATCAATAAAATTCTAAGGTTATAATTTATTAGGATTTCATGTCAAGAATATCAAATAGTTAATATATTTCTGACGCCAATTGAACAATGTTAATTGAAAAAGAAAAATATTTAAATAAAATATCTAATTTTTAACAAATTTGTGTTGATTTAATTCCATTGATATATTATATGGAAATGAGGATGATTATAAAAAACAAATAAACTTTTTTTTTCTCTCAATAAAAATATAAAAAGGTTTTTTAGACGAAATAAAATCGAGAGTATCAATATCAAATTAAATGTTTTTTTTTTTTTTTTTTTTAATATAATATAATTTTATATATTCATTAATGTTCTACATATGTTTATTGTTTGGCGTTTTAATATGAAAACATGATTTCACAACGATATTTGCATCTACAGTATATTCATTTTTTTTATCTGTCACAATTTTACTTTGAAATGTATAACTAATGAACTTTGCTATAACATTCCGTCCCTCTCAATGATGCATTCTTGGAAAGGAGTAGGTTACACGCCGGTGAGGAGAAAGTTCACTAAAATATAAAATTTGCTGGAAATGTAAATTCTAGCCCGAATTAGGACCTTCTCTAATTATTGATTTCTTGATATTATATTTAAAATTGTATTTTTATAAACTTTCTTGAGTTTAATGACTGTAGATCAGTGGTTCCCGTACCGCCCAAGAATGCCGCGAGATATTTAGATAAACAAAAAAAAAACAAAGAGGCGGTAAATAAAAAGTTTTGCAAAAAAAAAGGCAAAATTATTTTAACGCAAGCGGCAAAAATTTAGCTTTTCTAAAAAATAGCTCAAATGATATAGACAATTTCGTTTCCCTAAAAAAAAAAAGGTAAAATGATTTCACTCTAAAAGGAAAAAAATTTCCGCAGGGCGGAAAAAATTTCGTTTTGCTAGGAAAAAAAAAAAGGAAGGGGTGTAATGTTATTCCCAACACACCTTTGGGGTCCCATGGACTTCAAAAGGTTGGGAAACACTGCTGTAGATATTCAATTAGAAGAAAAACAAGAAAAGGACGGGAGCCTTTCCGGGAGAATTTTCAAAAATAAGTACAGGTGGTGTGGTACTGAATATTATTATCATGTAAACTTTATTCAATTATGTGACGAGGTTTTTGGTTACCTTTATGTTAACTGCAACAGGTCAGACCTGAAAAATTAAACAAATATTTAGAAAATACTTAGAGATTTTTTAAATTGACCAAAAAAACAAACCTTAGATCCTTTGCGACGAGTGTAGCTGTAGCAGTTAACATAAAGCTATTATTATCATGTTTAAACGTTTTTGTATTATTTTGTATTTTCATAAAAGTGTGCAAATATACAAAACTATTCAAAAAATAACTATGCGGCTGAAACCGCATTAAAATAGCAAAATGTTTCAAAACTATTCAACAAACAACTATGCTACCAAAACAGTAAAAACATTTTGCTATTTTAATGCGGTTTCAGCCGCATAGTTGTTTGTTGAATAGTTTTGTATATTTGCACACTTTCATGAGGATACAAAATTGGTAGTCTTTTGATTTGACTGCCTGCGTCTATACCCTCTAAAACTCTATAAGTACTGTTATCAATTTAATTTAATTTAATTTAAACATGATATCAATATGCAGTACCACACCACCTGTACTTACTTTTGAAAATTGCTCTCGAAACGTTGGCATCAGAATATAAAGCTTTTTATGCTGTTTTCCGGGAAGGCTCCCGAACATTTTCTTCTAATTAGTATTTTTATTTATGAAAAATACAAAAAATATAAAAAAAATACATCCAAATGAGAAATGTTAATCAAAGATCAGCGAATAAATTGGGTCCGAAATGGTTCAAATTTTAAAGTGAATTGGTAGTCTTTTGATTTGACTGCCTGGGTCTATACCCTCTAAAACTCTATAAGTACTGTTATCAAGCCCAATTTACTTTTAAAACAACCTAAAACACCCTTTTGATAAAGTAACAATTTAATCTCTATTTCAAATTGCTTTAATACCGAACAGGGTCAGCTGATTGACATCTAAGGCCGCCGAGAGAGAAAGCAGGAGAGGAAAAATCCTCCGAGCTTTAACCATAAATTCTTAAAAGAGCAAAAAAAAAAAAATAAACAACTCTTCTGGATCAAGAATATAAAAATATTCCCATGAAATTTTTTCGCCTCTGAAGTGCATTTTTTATTCAATTTAAAATTTAAACTTATTTTTTGGAGAAGGGAAGGCCTATTAATATACACCCCCAGAGTCCTGGAAGGCTCTCGACGGCTCTGTCGACATTGTCAATTTTATTTTGATGCAAATCTACTAATTGGTTGATCGGTGGACTGTAGAGAGCGGAAAAAAGTCTTTAGACTTCAAAAAGAAACGTTTTTTGAGATTTTCAAAAACGACTTTTGCGACTTTTTTGGCGCTTTTTTGTATCTCAGAGACTTTTTTTGAAAAAAGCTTTTTTTTTTTTTTTTGGAATGGGTGCATAAGATCCGAAGACCTATAATGACCAATAGGGGGGGGGGGGGGCGGGAACTGAGAAGATGCCTGTTGAGGTTAGACTTGAAAGTCTGAAGATTGTAGGTTTTGGGGAAGATAGGCGCAGGGAGCTTGTTCCAATCACGGGAGGTCATGGGGACAAAGGAAGAATGAAATTGATTTGTTCTGTTAGTCGTGATCTGAACAGCATAGGGATGCTGGGAAGATGCCTCTCTTGTGTTCCGTGAATATGTTGCATTGGGTGGGGATTTTAATTCGGCAGAGCATTGACCATGGTAATACCTGTAGAAGAGAGATAGTGCAGATACTCTTCTTCTATGATCTAGTGACTGTAGGGATGAGTAAGGGTTATGACCGACTTTTTCAAATTTTTTAATATAGGCCTAATATGCTTTTTTGCATTTTCGGTTACTGAGACCATTTAGTGTATTTTTTTTTTTTAATTTATTTATGTCTTTTTCGCTATCTGAGGCCATTTAGATTCTGCCCCTATTTATTTCAATCTAGCCCTGAGCCAGAGGCCCGTATAAATTTTATATCTTTTTTTTAGGGATGTTTTACATCTTGAATTCTAATATATCACCAATATGTTGACACAAAACAAGCACAGAACACTTTAAATTACCGAAGGTAAGAGAAAGCTGTGTCTTGTGCTTCCAGCACACCAGATTTTTACTTTTGTACTAATTAAATTAAATTTTTTATTTATTTAATTATATTCTAAAGCACTCTGGCATATTTCGGTTATCGGGATAATCTCTCTATTTCTTTTACTTTTTCATATTAACTTATTAATTGCTAAAATTGACAGCTACATTTTTGCCAAAACAGACATTTTACCTACTATTTGGATAAAAAAAGAATAGACTTTAAAGGCGACTTTTTCCGCTCTCTAGTGATCTGTCAGCTTTTCTCAAATCGTTCTCCATTCCTTGAATATTAAAGTAATTTTAAATAGAGAATATCCATAATTTTAAGTTACTATAGGCCCTACTAAGATATAAATTAAAAATGTTCACTACCTTCAATGATTAAAAGTATAAAATAATTACGTGTATTAAATAAATAATTACTTTTTTTGTTTTGTTTTTATTTCTACGCGCGTGTAGATATATATATTTTCTCTTAAAAAATAAGTTTTAATAAAAAAAAAGGGGAGAAAAAAAAAAATTAAAAATGTTTATACAATAAGTTAGAGAACTTATTTCAAAATTCATTTAAACATTCTCTCTTTCTTTCTTAGCGTCTTGATTTTTTTTTTCTTTTGTTTTTACTTTTTACTTTTTTTATTTCTTTATTAAAAACAGAAACACGAGTGAAGTTAAACATTCATTCATTTGATATCATTCGGAGGAAGGATTTACTTATATGAAAATGTATCTGAGTTATTTTTCTTTGTTTTTATTTTTGAATTCGCTTTTCTTTTCTCTTTTCAATGATTCTCTCAGAATTTAATCTTTTTAGTCCCATGACTAATTAAACCAAGTACTCCATATTTGAATCTTCCAAATTCATCCTTTTTCTATAGTCTAGTAATTCCAAGGGGAAAGAAGTTTGAAGTATTTTTTTTATTGAATTTCATTTAATGTTAAATAAAAAAAAGCATTTACAATAATAATAAACGCGTGACATTGTAAAAAAAATATGAATTTTCAATCGTTTAAATATTTGAGCCCGGGAGCCGTAGCTCAGTGGGAAGACACCGGCTTCTCCCCCCGGGGCCCGGGGTTCCCTTCCCCCCCCAAAAAAAAAAAATTTCTTTTTTTTTGTTTGCAAACAATTTTATTAAAAAGGGAGGGGGGGGGGGGGGATCGGGGCCGAAAAAAAAAAAAAAAAAAAAAAAAAAAAAAATATTTATGAAGTTAGAATAAAATAGATAAAGTTGCAATAACTATATTATAACTTATTTAGATTTTTAAGTGAATTTGTTCAAAACTAATTTTAATAAACTTGAAACAAGATTAAATTAATAAATTAATGAAAAATTCATTAAACCTTTTCCTCTTAAAAATGAATAAATGCTGAATTAGCTTAACAGATTGAATTTATTTAAAAAAAAAAAGAAGCCTCTAGAATAATTGGAATGGCAAACCGAATGATTTGTGGAGATTTTAAAAATGATGTTTTCGATTGCAATTTAATGAAACATATGAAATTATTTATTTATTTTTTCTATTTAAAACTCCCGAAGCTTGTTTTTAGATTATATTAATAAAATTAAATAAGATTTGGAAGAAATTAGATTTCGGTTGTATAAATTAAAATTAGCTTATTTAGAAAGAGGAAAGCTTTCACTTCTTTTAGATGTGATTTATTTTACAAAATTCGTTTGTAATTTGTCGTAATGACCTCTCTATTGGCGAAAATTGCTACATGCTACGGGCCGTTTCTCCGCATGGAACCCTCTAATGGAATTAGGCTGTAAAACGTTACCTTCAAACCTTGATTTTCCGGCCTTTTTTTTTAAAGGCAATTTATTTATTTTTTTTCTTGAAATATTTTTTACTTTTTTTTGTAGCTTCCTATTTACTTGAAGAGATGCACTGCTAATACGGATAAACCGGAAATGAATTATAAAATGACATTATGAAGAATATACAAAATTTCCATTTATAATAAAATCAATTTAATAGACCACCATTTTATAAAATATAAGTATCTTTATTATTAATATGAGAGTTTTTAATTATAGACCACATTTGTTATTAATTATTTGGACCGTTTATTTTGAAAGTGGTGTAAGTCCATTTTCTATTGTTTCGAAAAATTGAAGGTTAACAAAAAATCTATTTAGCAGCCAATTTTGAATTGTACAAAACATGGGAATTTTTTAAGAAATTTACCACTAGCTAGTTATACATAGAAAATCTACATTAATTTAAGCATAAATTATGTGATATCTCATTTTTTTAAAAATGGGCTTACACCACTTTCAAAATAAACGGTCCATTTATTAAAAATATAAATAGTGTACGTTTCAACGGTCCCTTAGAGGTTAGCTCACTTGAGTCGGAGCAAGTGCAAGTAGGCCTACTTGAAAAAGACTGCAGAATGAGTCGAAACGTTGTAGAGTATTTATATTTTTAATAAATAATTAATAACAAATGTGATATATAATTAAAAACTCCCAAAATAATAATAATAATAATAATAATAATACAAATCACAAAAGCTTTAATAAACATAATTGAAGTATCTTTAAATTCTCTATTCGTATTCGCCGACGTTTCAATAGAAATTTGCTCTCATCTTCACAACGAAAACATGTCAATTTATTGATAATTAGCGTTGGATACAAAAATCGAAATTAGAATAAATTCAAATTTAGTAGGGGAATATAGCGTAGTTTAGGAATAGAGTTGTATTGAACACACACCAGCAATGACCAATTTTAAAATATTAATTATTTGATAAGATCGAGATGTGAAGGAATTATCAACTCTTTACGTTCCCATTTCTTCATTAATTATCAATTATTTAAACACGATATCCTGTTTGGTTCTAGCCACCGAGTAATTCGATCCATAAATCGGGCGTTAATAATTTATATAAAACTAAACAGCATCTTAATGTGTTTTTTTTTTATTATTATTATTTTTAATATTTCTAAATTAAAAATTCACCGGGTTGCCTATCTATCTTTCAGTGTTTTTTTTTATTTCATTCTATCTTTCTTTCTTTGTTTATAATTATTTTTTTTTTAATCTGATTAAACTGAATAATTTATTCTTTATATATCATGGAAAATATAATTAAAGTAAGAGATAGTCGCGCGATGCAATCTAGATAGCGAAAGGTGCCAAGTAGCCTACTAAATAGAAGTCAATTAGTTGAACGAATTAAGAACAAAGATTTTGGAATCTTAATTTTAAAAGCCCTGGTGGGTCGAACTTGGAGTGGAAATATTATTTTAGTGATTTAATTTAAAAGAAAGAAAGTAAAAAACTTCCAAATCGGTAGAAATGTTTCAAATATAATACAGTATTTTTTACTAATTTGACGTTATTTCAATAAAGCAGAAACATTTAATTTTCATTTATTTTATTTTACATCAATATAAGAATGTTTGCCATTTGTTCGGACTTTTTTCGATCATTGAAAAGCCAAAATAATTTACGAGAAAAGAAATTTTATTTTTTCTTAATTATTTCCACCTGTCATTTTCACAATTGAAACGGGCAGAGAAAGGTTTCTTTGGAGAGAGAGAGGAAAAAAAGAAGGAAAAAAAAAGGGCAGACGAAGAAGATAAAAGCAAGCAAATCGTTCCTTTTCTTTCAAGGAGAAGTCATTTTGCGTGGCGATAATCGATGCGCTGCTCCTGACAGCCGAGCCCGAGCCGCACTCCTCCAATTCCCAAGTTGTGTCAACTCGCCACTATATAATGAAAAGCCATAGCGTTATGCTGTTATCGCATTTATGCCTGCCAACTAACGACTAATGAGCTTCTCGATTAGTCATCGTAATTTGTCTGTTGTTTGGTTTACGTACCCGCAAAACATCAAACACCGATTTTTATTTTTTTCCTTTTCTTTTTTTTTTTTATCGACTTGTGGTACATTACGAACCGAACCGAAGAATCTGTAAGATCCTCTCTATTTCCTACTGGTGATCAACTAAGTAAGAAAAGGAGATATTTAAATTTAAATTTTACAAAAACAATTTTCAAAGAGTACGCAGTAGATGGTTAGATAAAAAAAAAGTCTTAAGAAGAAATAAATTATTTCACCATTTCTTAAAACACAAAAAAAGAAGAAAAATTGTCTTAAAAAAAAAAAATAAAATAACTAACGTATTCAAGGTTTAGATAAGTCACAAAGGCTTATTATAATATTTATTATACACTGTTAAAAATTTTCAAGGATTATTCATAAACTATATATGAAGTCGAGGAGGCAATGGCTAAGCCGGCTAAGCTGAGGATTACGGAGTCGAAGTCTCAACACGACTCGGGTTCGAATCCAGCTTGCGGCAAATAATTCAAACATCCTGCCGAAGTCTCCTCTTAGGGTAGGGAGGGGAATAGCCCCACCGTGGTATCACAAGGGCCAAATTGGCCTAAGTGTGTTCCCTCTCTGGGAACGGCCACTAACCAACCAAACAACCTATATATGAAGTCTATTACACAAACTGTTTATGAATTTTGCATTCGGGTATATTAAAAAATGAACTTTCATAAACCAATTTATTACAAGTTTCATAAAAGGGTTTATGAAAAATTTCATATACTAGTTAAAAAAAACCGCCTCTCGAGAGGTTTGAACTCGAGCTCTTGGTTTATTCCATTCATAACCGTTGACGCCTCTATTACTTATTTTGTTAACAATATCATATTTTTTGAGCTACTTAAATATGATTCATATTTTTACTTTCTCTTACCCTATATGGACCCTGTTATGCATTAGTGTGTCAAGCGCCAAAAAATTAAAAATTGAGTTAAGCACGGAATATTGTTTCAAATGCTATAATTAATAGTATTTTTTATGAAATATTTCCTAAAAAAATTTATATTTAATGTAAAAGCTTAAAATTATTTTTACAATATTTCAATGCAGAATTTTCATTTTGCAAAAATGATTTATGTACCTAACACTTTGTTTCGTAGTGCATAATTTGATATTATTCGTAATAATGAAGATGAGGATCAGTGTAAATTCGAAAAGATAGTGCATAGATTCATTTGCAATCATGTGTCAAGAGACTTTGAAGCATCTTTGCAAATATAATTGGACTTGGAGAATTTTGCAATAATATTTTTTTATATTTTATTGTTTATTCTCTAAATTAGTCGTATTTTTAGAAATAATTTATGAATATCTGCAATAATTACAGCATTTACTTGCACAATTGACAAAAAAAATGATATATAATATAATCAAAACAATTTAAATCAGAAAAACTTTAATAATAATTTTCTCAAATCTCGGTGCCTGGCGCTTGACCCACAATTGCGTAACAGTCCATATATGAAATAAATAGAGAGAAAGTATTGCGATTATGTCAAAAATTCGATGTTGAGATTTTGATGGATTTTTTTTACTTAAACCAGTTTATGAATTGTATTTCACAAACTGGGTATATTAAAATTCAAGCACGACAGTATATGAAAAACGATTGAAAATTCATTTTTTATTACAGTGTAGATAATTTTCGACCACTTTTAACCAAATGAAAAACCTCTAATTTTATAAATTAACATCAATGCAAATGTCTGTTAAAATCTTTTTTTTTTCTTTTTTTTTTATACACGAATATACATTTAAAAACTTGTTTAAATAAGTTAATTCAGAGTCTAGCTATAAAATTTCAGAAGCGTATCCGTCTAAAGTGTCTTCTTACGAAGTGAAAAGTTGTTTTTTGACGAATCGTAAATTTTAATTTTCATCCTCTCTCATATAATAAAGCGCTAGAAAATCTTTCTTTCACTTCATCCCTTTTATGATTTAATGAATTCAGATCCTCTAATTAGGAATGAGCAGTTGGAAAATAAGAATGATTAAAAAATATATTATAAAAATTTTAATTAAGCGATATTAGATTGAAAATTACTCTTTGAAGTTATTATATTTTAACCTAGATGTTAATTATGATTTTATATATGTTTTCTGATCATTTAGATCAGGAGGGGGATGCCGCGAACTACCCGCAGGGAGGCCGCGAAGAGTCGTCAATGTAACCATATGTGTAACCAGGGCCGCAGACAGACTTGACGGGCCCCGGGGCTACATAATAATACGCCCCCCACCCTTAGTTTTTTTTAGTATGTAAAAGGCTATTGTGCCAACAATTTTTTACACAGTTTTTGAAACAATTTTTGAAACGGTTATGTTCGAATTTTTTTTCACGATAGTCATAAATCGGTTCCAAATCTATAAAAAAAAAATTCATCCCAATAGTATTAACCCGGACCCCGCAATAGTCAAAGTTTTTATTGGAAATAACATAGGGAAAGTTCTGTTATTATTTTGGAATTTTTACCTCATAAACTAATGAACAGATCATGTCGATAAATGATAATTCTTATAGCAAATTTAACTCTCTACAAAAAAAATCTCTTATGATTTTTTGCTAACTTGACTGGTTCAAAAGGTATTTGAGGTCAAAATTGACTAGAACTTCGATTTTGACCTCAAATACCTTTTGAATAGTTTTTGAACTAGTCAAGCTAGCAAAAAATCATAAGAGACCTTTGTTGTAGAGCGTTAAATTTGCTATAAGAATTATCATTTGCGACATGATCTGTTAATTAGTTCATGAGGTAAAAAATTCCAAAGTAATAACAGAATTTTCTGTGTTATTTTCATTAAAAACTTTGGCTATCTGGGGGACCGGATTAATATTAAAACTAAGAGCTAAAACTTGGCAAAAATTTTTTATTATAGATTTGGAACCCATTTAGGACTATCGGGAAAAAATTTCGAACATACCCTAAATAAGAACCACTCTAATATATAAATAGTAATGAGAAAGTATATTTTCAAATAAATGTGAAAGTTTCTCTTAACAACTCCAAAGTAAATTAATTAAAAAATATTTTTCAACAGCAAATATTAATAAAATTTTTATTTTACCAACCTTGAATTCATATTTTAATCATTTCATTTATTCAGAGGGGGTTAATCCCTAGAGGGCCTCTAGAAGAAAAATTAAAGTTAAAAATTAAAAAAAGCTAATATGCTTTTTTTAATTTTTTTCTTTCTAAATTTTTATTTTAGTTTAAAAAAAAGAAAAATATAATTTGAAAAGATAATTTATTCATTATTATAATTTTTAAGGTGTGTTTTAACAATAATTTCTTAAAAAAAAAAATAATAGGTACCTAATTAGAAAAATTTGTTTAATTGTTAACAAAACTTTATCCTTGATTTGACTTATTTTGGTAGCCTACATAGAGTCTAGCAAATAGTTAATATTAAATATCTCGTTAGCTGGATGCCATGGATTGGATAAAAAGCCTCGAAATTCACCAATTTTTGGAATATTTTAATATAAATAAATTAAAAATAATTAATTATAAAAATAAAGAATACAAATTATTTTTCTTAAGGCAAGGTATTTCGTTACGCTCTTTGACTACTGAGCACCTTTAAGGGCAAGAGATTAAACCAGTTAATGTTCTTATGGATAAGGGATAATTTAGATTTCACAGATTATCATTGTTAATTAGGGTGCGTACACACCTGCGCTCTACTCCTTTCACGAGCTGCTTATTGTTGTTGTTTTGAGATGCTCGCAGAGCTGCTCGCCGCGATCCATCTCTTTGGATCGTTAAGGCAAGTTCGTCAAAATAAATAATTTTTCAACGATCAACGAACTTCGAGCCTCGAACTGCTCGCAGAGTCGGAGCAGAGCGCAGGTGTGTACGCACACCTTAGACTGACTCGGAACTTATAAATTTGTAAGCAAAAATTTAATTATCCTATGATAATAATATTATATATTATTGTAAAATATTTTTTTTTGAACTATTTTTTTCTTGTTGTATTATTTTATCTTATTATTATTATTATTATTATTATTATTTATCTTTCGGTTATTGTTTTAATATTGTATTTATATTGTTTTATTTATATTCATTTTATAAATGTCTATTTTGTAATAATTTTTGACCAATGGCGGTTGGTTAGTCGGGCAAAATAAAATAAAATAAAAAAAAAATTTGACCTTTTAATAATGGAAAAAAATTAATTTTAAAAAAAAAAATTATCAATCTTTTTTTATTTTTTTCTTTAAGATTTTTTAAATTGGAAAAAACTAAAAAAAAAAAAATAAAATAAAAAACACTCATTTGTTTTTTTTTTTTTTTCTCTTTTTTTTTTTTATATATAATATAACTATAAAATAAAAAATTATATTTTATATTTTGGGGAGGAAAGGGGAGGTAACATAATAAAAATTTTTTTTTTTTAGGGGGGGGGAAGACTTATAAAATAAAAGGGGGAAGGGGCAGAGGAATTTTTAAATTAACACTAGAACCAAGCGATGAAAATTTCTCTCCGGTTTTAATTTATATATTTTATATCAATATAATAAAGTGAAGTAATTTTTTTTTTTTTTTTTCGTTTATCAACTCTCATTTTTATTTAAGATAAGTTTCAATTTCGTTCGATAAAATAATGTTACCCAATTTTTTTTCATCTATAGAAAATATGATTTCTGATCCTCAAATCTAGACTAAGCGTATTTCAGCACGTCTTTTTTTTTAAGTTTATTTGATCCCAAGGGCCTATACGAGTTTAGCTTAAATAAAAGAACGTGTTCTTTCTTTTAGGACTCGCTAGAGTGGCGTTTTCCACGATGGAAGTAAGAAGGCACACAAACAACTCTAAAGACAAGAGCAAATATCATTTTTGTACAAGGAAACTGACCGCCCAGGCGAGGGAGGATTATATCATTTTTAGAGATTTAATAATCCGACTCGGGGATTTTTTTGAAAATGAAAATGTTCTCAAATAATTATTTATTAAAAAAAAAAATTTAATTAATTGTTTTACGTAACCTCTCTGATCTCGTTAGTTCCATTGTCCTAAATTGTCATTTTTTTTGGGAGCCAATAACGAGCCTTGTTATCCATCTTTTTTTTTTTTTACATCCATTTGTTTATTTTAACTTCGTTTTTTTTTTTTTTTTTATTTAATATACACATCAATAATTGAAGATTTTTCTCATTTAAAAAATAAATTGAATTTCCAATAAAAAATGTAATTTTCCTTTCTATTAGGGTTTGGGAAAAATATATTTTTTTTTTATTTTTAACTTAATTTTGGCTTGGGTAAGATTTTTTTATAAATTAACATTTTTTTCTGTTAATTATTATGTGAACATCTTGAAATAATTAATTTTTCAAGTGGCAAACGAGAAAAGAGGTTCAGAGAGGGTCATTAATGAACTCTTTTTTTTTTTTTTTTTTAATTTTCATTTAACAAAAATGAATTATAATAATTATTATAGCAATTAATCAATAATTGAAAAAAATGCTCTTATAAAATGGTCAAAATTAAATTTAAATTAATCTCTTAAAAACAAATCCTAAAGAGAAAAGATTACCTCTAATTAATGATTTAAAAATAGAATGGTCATGGAAGGATATAATTTTATTTGTAAATGGCCTCAGATGCTAAAAAGCAGTAATCAAGCTATTGAGATTTCTCTTTTGGCTTGGCTAGATATAAAAAAAATCTGGTGTGACTGGCGCACAGCACACAACTTTCTCTTACCTTCGGTAATCTTAAGTTGTGTTCTGTGCTTGTCACACCAGATCTTCTCTGTGAAGTACAGTGGTCTTCAGAAGATTTCAATGGAAAAATGAGAATATACACTTGAAAGAGCATCTAAAAAATAATTGATTTTTGAATTTTAATCAAAATCGTTGGAGCGAATTTTGAGAAAATCGAAAAAATTGAAAAAGTACATCAGTAAAGTACTAGTACTCTTTGGCCGATTTTGATTAAAAGCTTATTTTTACGCCCTAGGGGGGGGTGCCTTACTTAAATATAAAATTTCAACCTCCTAGCTCAATTCTTTCATGCTTTAAATTGAACCCAGACACATAGACAGACAGACCATGTCGCGAAAACCCCTTTTTTGGATTCAGGGGACCTCAAAACGTGTATATCCATCAAAATCTCGACATTGAATTTTTGACATGAATCCAATACCTTCTCTATATATTAACATATATATAGAGATAAGAGAAAGTAAAAAAATTAAAATGATAACTCCAATAATTTTTGATTTATTATTGTTTAAAATAAGTAAGTTCCCGTATAATTAGAGAATATTTATTTTACGATATTTATCGAATGAATTCAGTAACAAATTAATTAAGTCTTCTCTTTATTAATTAATTAAATTCATGGAATAGCTAAGTTTTGATTTTACTTGTATAATCTGACAATATGAGATTATTATTATAAACAACAGACATCGGATAGTTTTTAAAACATTTTCAAATCTCGGATTTGTTATTTGATGCTTACGGCAGATTCTTATTTGAGATTAATTAAATTCTCTTTTAGAAGAATCGTGTCTCTTTTTGTTTATATCCATTTATGTTGATGATGAGAAGAGATCTCGCTAGCTTAGTATGACTTGGAGGATTTCACGCTTAAGATCTTTAATATGCACCACCGAACGCAAACCACTATAGCTATACTTTCACGTCGTTTCACTGATTAATTAAAATCTAATGCAGATTAGTTGAAAACAAACAATTGGATTATAAACAGTAATTAGCAAAGAAAGAGAAGATAGACCGTTGAAATGAGTTTGAGCAAACGCAGCCACGTTACAAATTTTTTTTTCTAAATGTACAGTAAAATTTAATAAGATTATTTTTTCATCTTGTATATTTTTAATGCTCTCATATAATAGATTAAAAGTTTAATGGAGAGAGAAGAAAAATATCCTTTTCAATCGGGAAAAATATAATAAATCAAAATTTGTCTTTGGCATACAATAATAAACAAGTATGATTTTTATATGTTCGATTTAGTAAAGCAATGAATGTCTCTCAGATTTTTTTTTATTGAAATTAGATTTATAATTACTACATCCTATTGATGTTTTTTTACCTCTCACACACAAAAACAAGGCCAATTTATATCGAAATAGAGTTATTATTTAAATATTAATGTAATTATAAATAATAACTCTGTTCTAAAAACAAAATTATAATCATTTTTTCTGCCGTGCTGATTGCGGCATAAGAATACATCAGCTGGAAAAAATCTCCTGTCAGGTAAAAGTCCTGACAAAGTCTTGTCTCCTAAAATCCAGATCCCTATCACTTAATAACCTTTAGGGCTGTCATGTACGTCATCCCCATAAGCCAGCTCCTATAGCTAATAGAATCCAAAACATAGCCCCTTGGATCAAACTATTGAGTTCAAAGGGAGATTTGCGTTCGTTTATCTTCTTGAGAGTAAGCGAATAGTTTAAATTGTTGACGAGGGTGAAAAATATACAAGAATGAAGACTGAGTTATTTCATTAGTATATATGTCCATTTATATTAAAGCTAATGCTGACATTTCTCCTCTGATTTAAACCATCTTCTAGATTGAGATTGAGGGTGAGATGGAGCGGCCTACTTTTTACTTTCTCTTACCTATATATATATATATGTTAATATACATATATTTATATAGAGAAAGTATTGGATTCATGTCAAAAATTCGATGTCGAGATTTTGATGGATATACAGGTTTTGAGGTTCCAGGTTTTAGAGCTACTTTCTATTGCAATATTGTATTGCAGTATTGAAACTAAAGCCCGGAAGTTAGGCAGCCCAAATGGCACACACACATTAAATATTTATTATCTGAGTGTGTTTTCAAAGCAGACAATAGGCCCAACGACCCTTTTTGACCTTTTTTGTTAAAAATAGTCGTTCGGCCTGCTGCTTGGTCTGCTTTGAAAACTCACACAGACACATGTGCCATTTGGGCGACCTAACTTCCGGGCTTTAGTTTCAATACTATTCCAAAAAATGGTATATGAAGAATCAGGCCAAATAACATTACTGATGATGGCATTTGTTATGATTACCGAAACGACCTAATTGAATAAAATGTAAAGTTGAACCAATTGAAGCTTTTGTTCTCTAACCTAGAACTCTACACAAAAATTAAAAATTTTAATACGATACTTATATTATATTTACGATATATACCATTTATATTTCTTATTTGGGGTTTATGCATATTTATTTTATACCATTTAGTAACCAAATGATATAAATAAATTCATCTACTGCTTAGAGTCCGAACCCACTCCCCTTGGCTTTTAGATTACTAATATTGACATTTGTCAACATCTTAAGTTTCAGAGCCACGGTGTGGTGGTGGGGGGGGGGGAGGATGGCAATAAATTCTAATTAAAAAATATTTAATTTTTCTTCTACCTGCATAAACATCGTTTACTTAAACTTCCATCTTTTTTATTCTTCAAAATATTTAATATTGAATAATAATTAAAATAATGGCCATCAATCGCTTTTATGACGCCTACTGGAAGATTCGCTAAACATAGCAAGAAGGGTTGTTTGTAGATGAAAGCAATTTAGAGCCTTGATTTAGAACCAAACTAGATTCATTACTAGCAATAACTTCCCTTCTGTCAGCAAAACTGTTGATCCTTGAACATAGAGTGGGAGTGGAACGGGGGGGACGCCTGCTTAAATCATCCAGGCACGCTTGGGCCCCATCAAATAAACCCGTGGGTCATTCCGCCTTGACCTGATGTCACCTGCAAAAGGGTAGAACAGGTAGAGCCAAGCATTAAACAGACAAATGTGGTCATTTTGAGTGGGAGATATGCAACTCAAAGCGAAAGGCCAACCGGACCTCGACTAATAATAATACATCACCCCTTGTGTCTACTCACTGGAATATTTAACTAAAATAAATTGCATCATATAAATCGAGGATTGCTAATGGTTCGATTTAGAAGGAGACACGCTGGTGAAGCTCCCTTGATCTTCATTATAAATCTTTTATTTTTTTTTTTTTACGGGTTTCGACAAAATCTTATTAACGAGGTCACGACGTTAAAAAAAAAAAAAAAAAAAAACTAATCAATAAAAGTTTATAAAGTAGTAGAGAAAATACGAAACTTTGATATTGATTAATAAATATATCTAAAATAATTTCAAATATAATTTTAAATTAAAATTAGCTTCTAAGCTTGAGATTATAAAAATATAAATTTTATAAAAATCTTGATATTTGGATTTATATGAATTATGTAGACAACTTCTAAGAAATCTGAAATTACCTTTCGTTTTGAATTTTTTTTTTTTTTTGTTATAGAGATTAATATACATATTACGGGTCCAGGCATTCTTATTTAAGCCATTTGGTATCCAAATGGCTTAAATAAAATCATCGAACTGCCTGGGGTCCGAATCCGCGACTTTTGGTATACGAGGTTAGCACGCTAACCTCTACGCCAAACCTCGAGGGCTGTTTCGAAATTTAAATAGATTTGCATTTGGGTTGTTGCCTAACTTCCAGCAATCCCATTTTAAATTCAGATTCTAAAAAAATTTGATTTTGGGTTTAGCTGCTGTTTATTTGTAAAAATTACAATGTTTCGGCCACTCAGGCCTTTTTCAGGTAAATTTAGTTAAGATTACAAAGGTTGTTACATTGGATTCAAAAGAGATTGTCTCAGATGTAACAACCTTGGTAATCTTAACTGAATTGTACCTGAAGAAGGCGACAGAATGAGTGGACGAAACGTTGTAATTTTTACAAATAAATCACATTTATGAAAATAAATAAATCACAGGTTTATGAAAATTGCATTCATGGAATGCTCAGCTATTTTGTCATATTGGATGGGAGGAATTAACGATTTGCAAAACATCTGTTGATTGTACTGAAGATGATTCTATATCACTGGAATCGAAATATTTACAAATAAACGAATAATACGCAAAAGTATTTATTTTTGGCCGATGTCCTTATAAATAAAATTAAATCACAGTCAAACCGAAAATTTTTTTATTAATGATATAACAAAACTGTGAAAACCTAAACTCCAAAATACTGATTCTTATTAGATAGGTTTATTATTTATTTCATAAATGGCATGTCTCTATCTTGAGCGCAGTTATAAAATATGTTACAATTAATAAAAACTTGACTCTTTATAAGCTCTGAATCTATAGATTCAGAGCTAACAAAGTTATTACAATTACAGATGTTAATAAAGTCATTCTTCTGTTCCCATTATAGATACTAATCTTTCCTTCAAGCCTTAGTTTATTAGTTCGAAGGAATTATGATATTACTGGTGGTAATTGATTTAAATTATACGCTACAGAAGTTTCACTCAGGAAATTTTATAGAGAAACACCTAGAGACGTTTCGGTTTTATTTTTCATCTTCACTCTTTTGTGAATGTGAAATAAATTTAAATTTAGCATGGAAACGCATGCATTTAGTATTGTGTTTCTCTATAAAATTTGCCGGCTGAGATTCCTTGTAGAACCATCCAATTACACAGCCACTCAATTTCATTGTTAAATTATTTCCATTGAAATTGAATCTTCGACCGCTGGATTTGATAAATGAAACATTGATAATAGCTCTAACAACTAAAGCAGTGTTTAGTAAATTTTGCTATCAAAAAAAATAGGCTTCCCTGAAATACCCCATTTAAGGTGGCTAAAAATAAAGAATTTTAAAAATCTAATCAAATTAAAATTTAATTATTTTTTAAATAATTAAATTTAATTAAGAAGAAAATGCAAAAAGGAAAAGAACTCACTTTGAGTTCGGACCCAGGCAGTCCGATGATTTTATTTAAGCCATTTGGATACCAGATGGCTTAAATAGAAATGCCTGAACCCCCAATATATATATATTAATTACAACGGTTATCGTCTAAAGTCTTAAAGGCTTAAATGGCCTAAGTTGCCGAAAAGATTGTGTGAATGGGTGTGTGAGTGTGAGTGTGAATGAAAAAAAAAAAAAAAAAAATCACTTTGAAAAATCTGGTGTCGACATATATTTAGTTTCAACCATTTCTCCTATCCTTCCTATGAAGTACAAGAGTAAAGTGGTCTTCAGAATATTTCAATGGCAAAATGAGAATATACATTTTAAAGAGCATCTAAAAAATAATAGATTTTTGAATTTTTTTAAATCTTTGGAGCAAATTTTGAGAAAATCGAAAAAAACTGAAAAAGTACATCAGTAAAATATTAGTACTCTTTGGCCGATTTTGTTTAAAAGCTTATTTCCACTGTCCAGAAGGGTACAAAACTTAAATATAAAATTTCAACCTCCTAGCTCAATTCCTTCATGCTTAAAATTGAACACCCACCCACAGAGAAAGATAGACCATGTCGTGAAAACCACTTTTTTTGGATTCAGGAGACCTCAAAACGTGTATATCCATCAAAATCTCGACATCGAATTTTTGACATGAATCCAACATTTTCTCGTATTTATATATATTACATATACCGTATACAAAGGTAAGAGAAAGTAAAAATTATGGTTTTACATTAAAATAAAATTAATGATGCTTTTTTTTGCTGTTATTTATTTAGGATTTTTTTAATTATATTTCGGTATATAATGAAATATAATTAGAAATTAAAATTTTATAAACAGTGTTTTTTTTTAATATCTCTTTAAATTTTTTATAAGTTTATTTTTTTATTTTTTTATTAAAAATTAAATTATAAAATTATTCAACGTATAAAATTAATTATTGATTTCTATAAATTACATTCATTATTAAACTAATGACTTCGGTGAACGTTTCTAATATTTTCTGGCCGAAAAATGAAAACAATATATTTGAAGAATAAAGACATTTATTCATTTAGATATAAAATATTTAAACGTCTTTTTTTCTATCAATAATTATTTATAACAAAAAAATATCGATAAAGAATTAAATGTATGCGAGAGAAATCGTTATAATACAATTGATCGGGATTGAAAAAACCACAGGTGGTCAGTGGTGACGAGATAATGTCAGAATAATATATTTTATTAAAAAAAAAGAACGTTATTTTATTATAAATGGCTTAGGGAATATTGGTATTGATAAGGGTTTTTATCAAAGAAGTAATCAGGGGCGGCGCGTCCACTAGGCAAACTAGGCGGCCGCCTAGGGCGGCAACCTGCAGAGGGCGGCAAAAAGAGGAAAATAAAAAAAAAATTTTGGTTCCGCAAGCGGCACCCGAAAAAAAATTTAGTTCCGCGGGCGGTAAAAAAAAATTTTTGTTCCGCGCAAGAGAAAAATGTTCCGCGGGCGGCACACGGAAAAAATTTTATTTCCGCGGGCGGCAAAAATTTTGTGTTTAAAAAAAAAGGTAAAAAATTTTGGTTCCGCGAAAAAAAAAAAAAAAATTTTCGCAAAAAAATTTTTGAGATAAGGGAAAATTTTAAGGAGGGGACGGCAAATTAAATTTTTAAAGTTTTTTTTTTGGGGGGGGGGCGCAAAAAAATATCTTGCCTAGGGCGGCAGAATAGCTTGCGCCGGCCCTGGGTCGATGTTTTTAAAAAGGTCAATGTTTTTATAAAGTAAATAGAAGTAGGGGTCGATGTTTTTAAAAAGGTCAATGTTTTTATAAAGTAAATAGAAGTAGGGGTCGATGTTTTTAAAAAGGTCAATGTTTTTATAAAGTGAATAGAAGTAGGGGTCGATGTTTTTAAAAAGGTCAATGTTTTTATAAAGTGAATAGAAGTAGGGGTCGATGTTTTTAAAAAGGTCAATGATTTTATAAAGTGAATAAAAGTAGAGGTCGATGTTTTTAAAAAGGTAGTTAAAGAAAAGGTCAATGTTTTTATAAAGTGAATAGAAGTAGGGGACGATGTTTTTAAAAAGGTCAATGTTTTTATAAAGTGAATAGAAGTAGGGGGCGATGTTTTTAAAAAGGTCAATGTTTTTATAAAGTGAATAGAAGTAGGGGTCGATGTTTTTAAAAAGGTCAATGTTTTTATAAAGTGAATAGAAGTAGGGGGGCGATGTTTTTAAAAAGGTCAATGTTTTTATAAAGTGAATAGAAGTAGGGG
Source organism: Euborellia annulipes (assembly GCA_023213315.1). NCBI lineage: Eukaryota > Metazoa > Arthropoda > Insecta > Dermaptera > Anisolabididae > Euborellia > Euborellia annulipes. The sequence goes on from JAKCPI010007518.1 coordinate 56,733, forward strand.
GCGATGTTTTTAAAAAGGTCAATGTTTTTATAAAGTGAATAGAAGTAGGGGTCGATGTTTTTAAAAAGGTCAATGTTTTTATAAAGTGAATAGAAGTAGGGGGCGATGTTTTTAAAAAGGTCAATGTTTTTATAAAGTGAATAGAAGTAGGGGGCGATGTTTTTAAAAAGGTCAATGTTTTTATAAAGTGAATAGAAGTAGGGGGCGATGTTTTTAAAAAGGTCAATGTTTTTATAAAGTGAATAGAGTAGGGGGCGATGTTTTTAAAAAGGTCAATGTTTTTATAAAGTGAATAGAAGTAGGGGTCGATGTTTTTAAAAAGGTCAATGTTTTTATAAAGTGAATAGAAGTAGGGGTCGATGTTTTTAAAAAGGTCAATGTTTTTATAAAGTGAATAGAAGTAGGGGTCGATGTTTTTAAAAAGGTCAATGTTTTTATAAAGTGAATAGAAGTAGAGGTCGATGTTTTTAAAAAGGTCAATGTTTTTATAAAGTGAATAGAAGTAGGGGTCGATGTTTTTAAAAAGGTCAATGTTTTTATAAAGTGAATAGAAGTAGGGGTCGATGTTTTTAAAAAGGTCAATGTTTTTATAAAGTGAATAGAAGTAGGGGTCGATGTTTTTAAAAAGGTCAATGTTTTTATAAAGTGAATAGAAGTAGGGGTCGATGTTTTTAAAAAGGTCAATGTTTTTATAAAGTGAATAGAAGTAGGGGTCGATGTTTTTAAAAAGGTCAATGTTTTTATAAAGTGAATAGAAGTAGGGGTCGATGCTTTTAAAAAGGTCAATGTTTTTATAAAGTGAATAGAAGTAGGGGGCGATGTTTTTAAAAAGGTCAATGTTTTTATAAAGTGAATAGAAGTAGGGGCGATGTTTTTAAAAAGGTCAATGTTTTTATAAAGTGAATAGAAGTAGGGGGCGATGTTTTTAAAAAGGTCAATGTTTTTATAAAGTGAATAGAAGTAGGGGTCGATGTTTTTAAAAAGGTCAATGTTTTTATAAAGTGAATAGAAGTAGGGGTCGATGTTTTTAAAAAGGTCAATGTTTTTATAAAGTGAATAGAAGTAGGGGGCGATGTTTTTAAAAAGGTCAATGTTTTTATAAAGTGAATAGAAGTAGGGGTCGATGTTTTTAAAAAGGTCAATGTTTTTATAAAGTGAATAGAAGTAGGGGTCGATGTTTTTAAAAAAGGTCAATGTTTTTATAAAGTGAATAGAAGTAGGGGTCGATGTTTTTAAAAAGGTCAATGTTTTTATAAAGTGAATAAAAGTAGAGGTCGATGTTTTTAAAAAGGTCAATGTTTTTATAAAGTGAATAGAAGTAGGGGTCGATGTTTTTAAAAAGGTCAATGTTTTTATAAAGTGAATAGAAGTAGGGGTCGATGTTTTTAAAAAGGTCAATGTTTTTATAAAGTGAATAGAAGTAGGGGGCGATGTTTTTAAAAAGGTCAATGTTTTTATAAAGTGAATAGAAGTAGGGGGCGATGTTTTTAAAAAGGTCAATGTTTTTATAAAGTGAATAGAAGTAGGGGGGCGATGTTTTAAAAAGGTCAATGTTTTTATAAAGGAATAGAAGTAGGGGGCGATGTTTTTAAAAAGGTCAATGTTTTTATAAAGTGAATAGAAGTAGGGGGCGATGTTTTTAAAAAGGTCAATGTTTTTATAAAGTGAATAGAAGTAGGGGGCCGATGTTTTTAAAAAGGTCAATGTTTTTATAAAGTGAATAGAAGTAGGGGGCGATGTTTTTAAAAAGGTCAATGTTTTTATAAAGTGAATAGAAGTAGGGGGCGATGTTTTTAAAAAGGTCAATGTTTTTATAAAGTGAATAGAAGTAGGGGTCGATGTTTTTAAAAGGTCAATGTTTTTAAAAGCATCGAAGCCCCGCTCTATTGCTTTTTAAAAAGGTCAATGACCTTTTATAAAATCGACTAAGACTCTAGGAGTCGACTGTTTTTAAAAACGTGTTGACCTCTATATAAGTCACCTTTACAAATTGACTTATAAAACCAGGCAGACGATCTTTTGGTAGAAATAGGCTTCTATGTCATTTTATAAAGTTTAAAATGAACTTTAAAGTGACGATGTTTTTAAAAAGGTCAATGTTTTTATAAAGTGAATAGAAGTAGGGGACGATGTTTTTAAAAAGGTCAATGTTTTTATAAAGTGAATAGAAGTAGGGGTCGATGTTTTTAAAAAGGTCAATGTTTTTATAAAGTGAATAATAGTAGGGGTCGATGTTTTTAAAAAGGTCAATGTTTTTATAAAGTGAATAGAAGTAGGGGTCGATGTTTTTAAAAAGGTCAATGTTTTTATAAAGTGAATAGAAGTAGAGGTCGATGTTTTTAAAAAGGTCAATGTTTTTATAAAGTGAATAGAAGTAGGGGTCGATGTTTTTAAAAAGGTCAATGTTTTTATAAAGTGAATAATAGTAGAGGTCGATGTTTTTAAAAAGGTCAATGTTTTTATAAAGTGAATAGAAGTAGGGGGCGATGTTTTTAAAAAGGTCAATGTTTTTATAAAGTGAATAGATAGTAGGGGTCGATGTTTTTAAAAAGGTCAATGTTTTTATAAAGTGAATAGAAGTAGAGGTCGATGTTTTTAAAAAGGTCAATGTTTTTATAAAGTGAATAGAAGTAGGGGGCGATGTTTTTAAAAAGGTCAATGTTTTTATAAAGTGAATAGAAGTAGGGGTCGATGCAGGGGCGGCGCGTCCACTAGGCAAACTAGGCGGCCGCCTAGGGCGGCAACCTGCAGAGGGCGGCAAAAAGAGGAAAATAATAAAAAAATTTTGGTTTCGCAAGCGGCACCCGAAAAAAAATTTAGTTCCGCGGGCGGTAAAAAAAAAATTTTGTTCCGCGCAAGAGAAAAATGTTTCCGCGGGCGGCACACGGAAAAAAATTTTGGTTCCGCGGGCGGCAAAAATTTTGTGTTTAAAAAAAAAGGTAAAAAATTTTGGTTCCGCGAAAAAAAAAAAAAAAATTTTCGCAGAAAAAATTTTTGAGATAAGGGAAAATTTTAAGGAGGGGACGGCAAATTAAATTTTTAAAGTTTTTTTGGGGGGGGGGGCGCAAAAAATATCTTGCCTAGGGCGGCAGAATAGCTTGCGCCGGCCCTGGAAGTAATATACAAAATAATAATATTGACGAGAATAATGGGAGAGGGCGTTTACAAATAAATAGAGAATTTATTAAAGGAGTGAATTTGAAAATTAAGAGAGAAATCAATCAATCAAATTACTAAAAAAGTATTTTGGAAAATCAGAGCTTCGATTCTAATGAATAGAGGTTCGCTTCACGCCTTAAGTGTCAAAAATACAGAGCAGTAAAAACCATCATGGAGATGAAGTTCAAGTGGAACTTAAAGCCAACCATAAATTTCACACATAATCCTAAAGTGACACAACTCAAAAAGTGCTGTTTTGAGAAAATTGCTTAATGCTGTATTAACTGAGCTTATCTCTATAGAAATTTTAAATTACAAAAATTTCACAACTAAAATACTACAGTTTAAAAAAAAAAATGTTATTACACTTACACATCAATATATATGTATATATATATATATATTTTTTATTCATTTAAGGTCTTTTTCGGCATCGAAGGCCATTTAGACCCCGTGGATATTTATTTCAATTGGATTGGTAGCTAATAAGTTTTGACGCATGAGAAAGAATGCGAAAAGAATGGCCCCTGGCACAAGAGGCAGAAACTCTACCATTGAGTCAAGGGCCTTACACACCACTAGTTGATTCTCAAATGCAAATGTGACACTCTTGCTCTCAGATGTGTGTGTTGAAGCTAACTTTGTACAGATATTTCATAGGGAATTATAATTCAATAATACTGTAACTCAGAAACAAATGTTTTTGACTTGTGCCACTTTTCAAATATGTGCACGATATAATGCATCAAGTACCAATGTTAAATCACGTATAAACATTAAAACGTATAAAAGTAGTAATTAATATTCAAATTACATTGGTCTCAAATAAATAAATTGAATAATAATTTTAAAACAACTCACCAAGAGTGTAAATAAATATTAATATTAGACTTTGGTGGAGCAGGTCAAGGCCGTTCAATAATTAGAGAACTCATAAATAATATTAATAGATACAGTATACATGTATTCTTAGATTAAAACAAATCTCTTGTCTCTTGAGTCACTTCAGAGGAATGCCTACTCTGGAAGATCTGGGATCTGGATTTATTTATATTTCAGGGGGTATTAGGGGGGGGGGGGGGGCCCCCCCCCAAAAATATAAAAAGAAAAAAAAAAAAAATAAAAAAATAAAAAATTAAAAAAAAAAAAAAAAAAAAAACCCCCAAAAATTTATATATTTTTTATACGACTTATAATTATTGAAATACTTATACTGAATAATAATACGGGATCTAAATAGCCGCTAAATACTTTTTTTCTCCTAATTACCTGCCTTTTGGCGTTAACTTTTCGGTCCTGCCTTGTATACAATATAATATGGAAGTAAAATATTAATATTACACTTTTAAAGTTGCTTAGGCTAACTTAAAAACATCACTTTTCCTTGAAAAACAAGAGTTTGATGGTGTTCTAATTCCAGTATATTCTTAAGGATTTAACATGCCAGAAAAACCGTTTGTCTTTTGCGGGAAAGCATTCGTCGACCCATTTTTCGACTTCCTCGAAAGTGCTGAACTGCTGCTCTGCGAGCGCGTGCCCGTTTGTTTCGAAGAGGTAATACTCAGATGGTGCCAGGTCTGGGAAGTACAGCGGATGCAGAAGGATATCCCAGCCAAGCGATTTCAAGGTGTCTTTCTCTGGTTTTGCCGTATAAGACGGCGCCTTTTCATGTAACAAAATCACTTTCCAAGTCTTTTGGCGCATTGCGATCGATCCCCTTTGCTCGTAAACGTCTGCTGATTGTTTCTTGTGACTGATTTCATACATTTTATTTTTCTTCTATACTCTGGTTTCGACCACTACTATTGTCAGTGTACCTCATTGTCTCTAGAATTTCAAAAAGCAACACAATAATATTAAATTTTTAAAATGTTTATTACATAGGAATTCTCGGAACTCTAACCACCACTATTGTTACATCAATCAATTGTATTAAAATAATCTTATACAACCGTTTCCCTTGAACACTAGAGGTATGTACAAAATATATAAATGCATCTGTTATTTTCAACTCATTCATCATTCATTTTTTTTTTCTTTATAATCTTAAATTCACAATAATTATATTGAAACTTAGTTTTAAAATCCCTTCCCATAATCGTGTTATTACATATTGGTTTTTCGTTTGATTTCATATTCACAGGAACTGAAAAAAAGAGCATGCGAGGGTGGAATCGTGTTTTCACTTGTTTTTTTTTAGGCGATATTGGATTGGATTTTTTTTTAATATTAACTTGCTCACTACATAAAAAAAACGTTGATTATTTTTTAGAAATGTGTGTCTTGAATCGTATGAAAAAACAATAAAGGTTATCCTCACCGTTTGGGACCAATTTCTTTCAGCTATAAGATCTTGAGATGATATTGGAAATTCAGATAAGCAATAAAATCCCTTTTCGGATATCCAAGTCACCATTTCTTACGAAATATACTCCTATATTTAGCGTTAGGGGAGCAATATCAATTTTGCATGGTGATATATGAAAATCTGTGTAGAATAGTTAATCCCATGAGTCTTAGAAAAAGAGAGAGAGAGAGAGAAAAGCGGCAGCGTAAAGCCTCGAAGGCGGCCAAGGTGAGAGAGAGAGGGGGATCCCACGTCCCCCTTCCCCCTCCTCCTGCTGGCCGAGAACTCCACAATCGGAATTTATGGCTTAGTAGGATAACTCTATATTCTTAAACAATAATTAAAATCTGGGACGATATAATTATATATTTAGGGCAAATTATAAAATTTAAGACACTATTTTATTCTCTTTTTCACTTCATCCCCTCTCCTTTAGTGATGTCATGATTCTTGATTGACTTTCTGAAGAGAATTAATAATATATTTATTACATATTGTGTTTACAGGCAACAAAATTGATTGTCAATTAATTTTCCGTGGCAATAGAGGTGTGAATTTATTCGAATGGATCAATATTTTCCTAATTTTACAGAAGCTTGAAATTATTCAATTTAACCAAATATTTTCAAAGAATTCATAAAAGAAAAATAAATGAATTTTAAAGGCAAAAGGAATTCTACTAATAGACAAGGAATTTAAATAAATTAATTACTAAAATTAATTAATTATTAATAAATCACCTCTAGCTTGTTCTGAGAGAAATAATAATTTTAACAGGCAAACAAAAAAATAACTTCTATTGACTAAATTACTAATTTGTTTATAAAAATTTTTTTTTACCAGGGTAAAAAAAATTTTCTTATAAAAATATTGGTAGTAGATATATATATATGATCAAGTTATATGTGATGATAAATTTGAATATTTTATAATTTATCTTGATAAAACTTGAAATTAAAGGATATACGATTATAAATTATTCAAAGAAAAATAAAAATGAGTAATTTATTTCCCTGATGTCATAAAAATTAATGCTGTAATATTAAAAAAAGATATCATTATTATTTTATTCACCTTTTCTGGCTTTTTACGACGTTAATATTTATTTAATTTATCGAAGAGGCAGATGTGTGTTAAATATTAAATTAACATAAAGGGAATATATAAAAGGTGTAAAAAAAAAAAAAAAAAATTATGAAATATTGGCACCTTTTTATTAATAAAATAAATACAAAAATTGATCAGGCAATTTTTTTTATTTTAAATATTCGACGATGGATAAAATTTAAAATTTGCCTTTATTTTGAAGATTTGTTAGCTATTTTTTTCTATTTATTCTCAGGCAAATTTAAATTAATTAATTGAAAGGCAATTATTTTTTAAAAAATTTCATTTTAGACAAGCCACCAAACTTTAGGATATGAAACAAGAGTTGCCTACTCTTTTAGGCCCTAGTAGATACATAACATATCTTGGATTTTTAATTAATATTGCTTTAATCATACATATATGATTATATTTAATAGACCCAAAAATACATATTACTAACTCTGTTAAATATTCAACTAAATAAATATTCACTATTTCTAAAAAAAAAGTATATAAATATTTATTCTTTTTTTTTTTTTTTAATGAAAAACAACCGCATAAAGTATATTTTATGAATAATTAAAAATATACAAAAAAGAGCAGCTCATTTTTTATTCATTCTTCAAAAGAAACAAATTTTTAATACAATTCCTCTTTCTAGGTTATAATAAAAATTGTGTGTGTGTGTGTATTAAAATGATATAAAAAAATTTTTTTTGTTATATTGCAAATTAAAATGTTTTCCAGAAAGTTTTTTATCCACACTTGAAATTAAATATCAGCCTACTCTAGGAGTTTATAGACTTAATTATAGACTCCCCTTTTTTTTTGGTTGCTACCCATGTCAACTTAATCAAGAGCAGTAAGACAGGTGGGGGAGGGGGAGGGACGCTGCCCTCTCAGCCACACTTGCTCATTACCGGGTTCACAACCCTAGCCTTTTGTCATTTCTTGAATGTAGTACCGGAGATTCTGAGAATTTTTTCTTATCCAATTCATTTCAATATATTTTTCAATAGTGGATAAACTTGGTTTTCTGAGAATTGGAGAAGAGATTCTTGTTGAAGATTATTTTCATTATTAGTAAATCGATAGCTTTTTGTTGCACAATTTCTTGTTCTTACTTGATTTTTTACTTACTCTTACCTATATATTGAATATGTTAATATATAGAGAGAAAGAATTGGTTTCATGTCAAAAATTCGATGTCGAGATTTTAATGGATATAGGCCTACACGTTTTAAAGTCATCTGAATCCAAAAAAGTGATTTTGTTAAAAATTCAAAAATCAATTATTTTTTAGATGCTCTTTAAAATGTATATTCTCATTTTGCCATTGAAATCTTTTGAAGCACACTTTACTCTTAAACTGCATTGGAAAGATAGAAAAAAATGGTTGACATGGTAACAAAATATAAATATTTTCCGATGTTTATAAATTTTATATCTTGAATTCTAATATATTCGGTGGAAACTAAATATATCTCTACAGAAAAAAAATCTGGTGTGACAAGCACAGAACACAACTTTCGATTACCGAAGAGAAAGTTGTTTACTGTGCGACCAGTCATATCAGATTTTTTGAACAAAAAGTTAACAAACATTTTTTAAGTTGGTAGAAAAAAGATCTTTTTTTTAAGTCAAAAAAAAAAACAGACATATTAAAGAAATAAATGAAAAAAAAAAATTATTAAAAGAATAATTAAAAAAAACAAAAAGTAATTTAAATAAGTTAAAAGATATATAGAAGAAAAAAAATTAGGTGTTGGCTGTGTCTTCTACACAGCCGGTGGCTTTTTAACGTGACAACGTCTTTTGCTTGACTTCAAAAAAATTTTTTTCTCTTACCTATATTGAAATATAAAGAGAGAAAGTATTGTTTTTTTTTTTTGCTAGTAGTTTGTTTTCATAAATAAACATGTTCATTGAAACAATATATGACAGGTGTGGCTTTTTTTATCCATTAAGGGCGACTTATGATTAAAAATCTGGTGTGACCGGCGCACAGCACACAACTTTCTCTTACCTTCGGTAATCGAAAGTTGTGTACTGTGCTTGTCACACCAGATTTTTCGTGTCGAAATATATTTAGTTCCCGACAGTACGGTACATTTGAATTCAGATGTAAAATTTAGTATGGGAAAATATTTATATTTTGTTACCATGGCAACCATTTTTCCTATCTTTCCTATGAAACACAAGAGTAAAGTGGTCTTCAGAAGATTTCAATCGCAAAATGAGAATATACATTTTAAAGAGCATCTAAAAAATAATTGATTTTTGAATTTAAAAAAAAATCGTTGGAGCAAATTTTGAGAAAATCGAAAAAAACTGAAAAAGTACATCAGTAAAGTACTAGTACTCTTTGGCCGATTTTGATTAAAAGCTTATTTTTCCGGTCCCGGGGGTGTTTAACTTAAATATAAAATTTCAACCTCGTAGCTCAATTCCTTCATCCTTAAAATTGAACACACACACACACCCACCCACCCACCCACACACACACACACACACACACACACACACAGACAGACAGACAGACCATGTCGCGAAAACCACTTTTTTGGATTCAGGGGACCTCAAAACGTGAAGATCCATCAAAATCTCGACATCGAATTTTTGACATGAATCCAATACTTTCTCTCTATATATATATTACATATATACATAGGTAAGAGAAAGTAAAAACACCCCGGGGTATTGAACCACTCTTTCTAAAACTATATTTAGATTTAATGTAGCTTTTATGGTCAAGTCGCTATGCGTTGCACAATTAGAGCTATTTTTCGATATTTTTTTGCCTAAAAAATGAGGTTTTTCGAGAAAAAAACTAATTTTGGACTTAATTACTCGGGATTTTTTTTATTTATTCTCTTAGAGGTTATCTTTCTGCACCAAATGACATCTCATTTAATCAGATCTGATTAGCCGTTCGGAATCTACAGGGGTTTAAATTTTCGAAAAACGAAATCCCGCCGAGTGCTCTCATGCGGTAAAATGACTTCATATCAAAAAAAGAAAAAAACACCCCGGGATATTGAACCACTCTTTCTAAAACTATATTTAGATTTAATGTAGCTTTTATGGTCAAGTCGCTATGCGTTGCACAAGTAGGGCTATTTTTCGATATTTTTTTTGCCTAAAAAATTAGGTTTTTCGAGAAAAAAACAAATTTTTGAGTTAATTACTCGGGATTTTTTTATTTATTCTCTTAGAGATTATCTTTCTGCACCAAATGACATCCCATTTAGTCTGATCTGATTAGCCGTTCGGAATCTACAGGGGTTTAAATTTTCGAAAAACGAAATCCCGCCGAGTGCTCTCATGCGGTAAAATGACTTCATATCAAAAAAAAGAAAAAAACACCCCGGGATATTGAACCACTCTTTCTAAAACTATATTTAGATTTAATGTAGCTTTTATGGTCAAGTCGCTATGCGTTGCACAAGTAGGGCTATTTTTCGATATTTTTTTGCCTAAAAAATGAGGTTTTTCGAGAAAAAACTAATTTTGGACTTAATTACTCGGGATTTTTTTATTTATTCTCTTAGAGGTTTTCTTTCCGCACCAAATGACATCCCATTTAGTCTGATCGGATTAGTCGTTTGGAATCTACAGGGGTTTAAAATCTCAAATTAGAATTTACCGCAGCGCGGTAAAATAAAATGATAGGAAAAAAATAATTGGTGAAATCTTTAGCTGGAAACTCATTCTTTCTAACCGTATATTCCCCATAATTATACCTCTTAAGACAGAGGAGTTATTCAAGCCGATATACTTTTTCTTGCATGACCCTCTAACATGATTTGTAAGACGTTGTGACGTCAAAAAAAAGAACGCCTTTTAATATTAGACTAATACATCAAGAACAAATAAATAAAGTAAAACAAATATTATTAATAATGAACTAAAAACTTATGTTTGTGAGCAAATTGAATTCCAGACATAGCAATAATAATAATAATTGAGAAGTTTATTCATTTAAATGGAACTTGTTCATTATATGCAATAACTTTAGTTGAGAAGGCGTTTATCTCCTAAACACCTAATAACTAATTGAAACAAACTTTATAAGAAAGTTTTACATTTAGATTATGTTTAGTTAAAGCAATTAAAGCTATGACTTTAATATATAAGAATCAAGTAGGACAAACATATTTTTGTTTTACCGGTACGAAAAAAAATTAGGTTTAAATAATGATATTTTCAAATAAATGCAGGAAAGTGTTCAATAAAACAAAATATTAGTTTAATTATGTAAATTTATTTTTATTCGTTCGAAATAAACCCCATTTGATACGATTCACTTATTCCAGTCTTTAAAACATTTCTTATTGGCTCTTTTCAGCCGAATGTGAATTTTATCTTATAGATTCTAAACAAGATATGGTAATATAAGTTAGAGATATAGTAAAATGTCAACGACAAATACGATCGGTGTATTTGGTCAAAAATGAGGGAGTAATAAATTGGTTGGTTTTTGTTTACTGCATAATAGGCAACCAAACACACCAAAGTGCTGAACGGGTTCGCGTAGCATCGTAGGCCCAGTCCCTTAAAAAATAAATAATTCGAATTGTCCTGAAATTTTTTTAAGAAAAGCGTCTAGTGAAAAATAAATTTGTATTTGAAAAATATCGAAATTTCTCAGAAAGATCATATTTTTAAGTAATTTATTTATTAAATTAAAATTAAATATATAAATAATACATTAGGTTTAAAAAGAGATAGTCAAAACTAAGGTCAAAAATTTCTCTTCCCAATTATTTTTACCTTCTCTTACCTATATATTTTAGTACTGTATATAGAGAGAAAGTATTAGATTCATGTCAAAAATTCGATGACGAGATTTTGATGGATATACACGTTTTGAGGTCCCTGAGTCCAAAAGTGGTTTTAGCAGTGTGTGCCTGTGTGAACAAAATATCTCAAGAACGAAAAGAGCTAGAGGTTGAAATTTTATATTTAATTTAGGTATCTCCATGGGTCGTGACACGAAACTTTTGAACATAATTGACCAATCGATTTTAGATTTTCTCAAAATTCGCTCCAACGATTTTGATTAAAATTGAAAAATCAATTATTTTTTAGATGCTCTTTCAAATGTATATTCTCATTTTGCGATTGAAATCTTATGAAGACCACTTTACTCTTGAATAATAGAATTAAAAAACTCGAGCAGTATTTAAAATTTTTTTCTCGTGGCCTTTGAATTCATTTGCAAATATTTTACAATCAAATATATATTCGTCCTTGTATTCATTCTTCAACCTTCGATCTACTTCAAAATTTGCTGAGATTTATTTTACCTTTCTGATTAATCAATTAAAATATCACCTAGATACAGTTTTTAGATATAATGGATAAAACCTGGTCTTTTGACCCGAAATACCAGTGCACATTACTGACCGTTTTTTATTTAAAATTTTATATTTTTTAAATTTAGATGGATATTTTAAAAATAGCCAAACACTTCTTAAGGCGTTTTGCCAACTATGTCACTATACTGGTAGCTATATATAAATTTGAAAAAATGAATTCAATGGAATGGATTTCCATTTAAAAACCTTTATCTTGCCTTCCATTTCAGGGATGCGCCAAAAGTGCTTCTAAAGGAAAACCAGCGAACAAAAGATTTATTAACTGGGTTTTCATTTTAACGCAATAGTCATGAGGGAGTTCTTAAAAAGTATTTACTTTAGACTTTCATATTCACGATCAATACATCTTTTAAGAAGACAAACAAAACAGTCTTTAAGAAATCGCAACTATAATAAATAGCGAGCTTAGTTCTGATATTTGATCTGCTAATTCCATCTCAAACCAATGTGATCACGTAGAATTCAGTTCAAAAATCGTCCACAAATCGAGATCTCTTATCCAGCTATAATATAAGAAAGTTTAGAAGCTTTATTGAATTTACTAAATCTTATTATTTCTCTTCAATAGAGTAAAATTTTTAATAAATAAAATGCAATAAGTTTTTCTTTCTTGTTCTGATACTTTTTTGATCTTATCAATTATTAGAAGATGAAGTTTAAAAACATCAATTATAATGGCTACCAAATAATTTGAATAAAAATAGCCTCAGATGCCGAAATAAAACCTTAAAACAAGTATCTTAATTCAACTCCGGTTTTTTCCTTCTAGAATCAATGCAGCGATAAATAATACATTAAAAATGCGGAAATTAATTTTAAAAAATATGGTTGGTGTAACTGTTGTTCTGTAATTGAAATTTGTATTCTGTGCTTGTCACTCAAATTAAGGAGCGCGTCTCGAAAAACCGTTAGAACACGATTCACTACCGAGTTACTCTAGACGGCAAGAGATGGCGTTAGTTTTTCCCATAGGAAAACAAGGGATTTATTCCATTTCATTTGAAAGATTCCAGCTAATTAAATAAGGGTAAAAAATTAATTATTTTTTAACACAAAGATTAGTAATTTAATTATCTATAAGATATAGAGCGGATTTTTTTAAAAATATCTTTTATTTAATGCGATTAATCTAAAAAAAAATTTATTTTTTCGAAAATCAAAAAAAGGTCTTCTATAAGTTGTAGATATTTTAAATAGCTTTAATTTAAAAAAAATTTGAGGTCGATAGCTTCAAAATGGTGGCCTCTGGAATCTCCCAAAATTAGCACCCCGAGAAGCGCACCTTAATTGTGCATATTTCCTATGAAGTAAAGTGTGCTTCAAACAATTTTGAAAGCAAAATGAGAACATACATTATAAAGAGCTTGTAAAAAATAAGAGATTTATGAATTTTAATTAAATTAAAGCTACCGGTAATTTTGAGGAAAAAAAGAGTATATCAGTAAAGTACTAGTACTTTTTGGCCAATTTTGTTCAAAAGTATCGTATTACTTGTCACTGGAGTACCTAACTTAAAAATATCAAATATCAACTTTTAACTCTTTTCGTTTTCAGACAGACATACCATTTTGAGGAACTCAGAGAACCTCAAAACGTGTATTTTCATCAAATTCTCGAAATCGAACTTTTGACATGAAACCAATACTTTTTCTCTATATTAACATATTGATAAATAGATAAGAGAAAGTAAAAATGAATTGAAAACATATGTTTTGAATAAAATTTTAATCCGTGGTCTTTCATTTAAATTTTTTCTCGACTGTCAAATGAGCTTCGTATCTTTTCGATCTTTATTGTCTCTATCGTGCTTTTTGCAAAGGACTCTACGAAAATACGGTTCAATATTCAAAGAGTTTTTGCGATTACAAAAAAAACTTTCCATACTAACATAGAGAGATAAATAGGGATAATAATGAACAAATGGTTGTTTCCTTTTCGGTTCTCCCAATTCGTTCAGGTCAGATTTTACTCGATTACCATACTCTCGACCCTTATAAATTTTATGACTATATTGCTATAATCCATATCGAGCGAATATGACGGGAGAAGTAAAAATAAGATTAAACGAATGCAAATAGAATCAGGACGGAGACCAAAATTTACAGGCAAGATGAAAAGGACTCTAACAAATTTTATTAATAAATAAAAGGGTTAAAATCGAAATTTCTATTCGCGTATATACAGGAGGATTGCATTTTTAAATATTAGAAATTATTTGACCCACTAAATATAATTTTCGGCATGTGATTCAATAACTATAAACTATTTAATTATTTTTTAATTATGTCGCAATTGATTTAAATAAATTTCCATCTCTTAAGTTTTTAAATATGAAGTTATGATTGAAAACGTCATATTTTCAGCCACGTGGTGAATTTTATTTATATTGTAGTATAATACAGACATAGATAGGCCTATACATATATTTTTTAGGATATGGGAAGATTGATAAATCAAATGGTATATGTGACCGTCCACATGAAGAGGTACAGTGAGCGCCACAATTAAGTCCCCACCCAGGGTCTACCTGCCTTTAGAGCCTTACGCGTAGGCAACCATTTACGGATGTCTGTCTTTTGAGTTGCCTTAAAATGGACATTCCCCCCTGCAATTCTATAAACTCTATATTTTAATTTGGAAACCAGTGAATTGATCTGATTTTAAAAATGTGGCTTATAAAAACGTGAAATGGGGAATGTCCATTTTAAGGCTGTCTGGCGTCCGCCATATTTGCCCAATATTGACACTTAGTGACATCTAGTGGCAATACTTATAACTTCTAAATATGAAAACAAAAAGGTCAGCTTAGACGAATCGCCACCGAGTGGCGCCACTGGTGTGTGACACCCTTTTTAAATAGGTTTTTAAAACGATCTTATAAAGTGTTTTTAAAATTCAAGAAAAAACAAATAACAAAAAAATAAATAAATTTAATTTAAAAATTTTATGAAATTAGTATCAAGATAATTAAATATATATTAAATACTTTGAAAATATTTTAAATTACTCTATTATTACTATAGAATTATAAACCGCATTTCGTATTAATTACACTAGTCGACAAGGTTTTTTTCACAAGATATCTGATTAGTGAACCTAGTGCATTTTTTCACCCTGAATTCAGATATGTAGTTAGAATTTTTCCATCAGGCACAGTTTTAGAGATATAGAGCAAAATAGATTTTAGTCGAAAATGGGCTCTAAAACGGCTTTTATTTAGAAAGTTCAAATTATTTTTAACGCCGCACCCCGTCAAATTATGCAGATAGTTAGAATACATATAAATTTTAAGTTTCATTCCAATCGGAGGTCATTTAGACGTGCTGCAAACGGCTTAAAGTTTAGAAAAATCGAAATTTTCAAGATTTTTTTTGCTTTGGTCACCCCTAATACAATTTTAGATATCCCTGAATGAAAAAAACATATATGTACGATATTCTATAGTTCTTTGGCTTTCTAAAAATCATTCATTCATAAAAATCTGCTAATTATTAACGAAATTATTAACAAAAACGTCAGCAAAGAAAAAACACAAGTACACTCACTGGACGAAAAAATGGACCTCTTGTTCTTTTAGAAGTATAAAGAAAGATCTGAGATTCGAAAAATATTTTTTTTAATAATATATAATAAAGTTAGTGTCCGTGACCCGATGCTCAGAGAGGATACATTAGCTTCTCGTGGATAGGGTTCGCTTTTTAATTCAATTGAAGTTCATTTTTTTCGATCAGTGAGTGTACTTGTGTTTTTTCTTTGCTGACGTTTTTGTTAATAATTTCGTTAATAATTAGCAGATTTTTATGAATGAATGATTTTTAGAAAGCCAAAGAACTATAGAATATCGTACATATATGTTTTTTTCATTCAGGGATATCTAAAATTGTATTAGGGGTGACCAAAGCAAAAAAAATCTTGAAAATTTCGATTTTTCTAAACTTTAAGCCGTTTGCAGCACGTCTAAATGACCTCCGATTGGAATGAAACTTAAAATTTATAAATAAAGAATTATATATATCATGTGTTGGTCCATGAGGTAATTATGAAAAACATATAACCAAGTATTTATTAATTTAAATAAGCGAAAAATGTAGGTACCGCCGGGATTTGCACCACGGATCTTGTCGATTTACGCTCAACATGCCCTACTGTTGGACCACAGTACGCACTCGCTTATTTAAATTATGATAGATCGCTGATTTCAGTCTACTAAAATTTATATGTATTCTAACTATCTGCATAATTTGACGGGGTGCGGCGTTAAAAATAATTTGAACTTTCTAAATAAAAGCCGTTTTAGAGCCCATTTTCGACTAAAATCTATTTTGCTCTATATCTCTAAAACTGTGCCTGATGGAAAAATTCTAACTACATATCTGAATTCAGAATGAAAAATACTTCTAGAATTTCATATCTTCATTCTTGTGAAAGAAAAAAAGTTCATTTTTGTCGACTAGTGTTATTTATTAAAACTATAAATAATTAATACAGTACCAATGAGGTATATAATTAAAAACTCCCCTAATGATAGTAATACAAATCACAAAATCTTTTAATACCTACTGTATTCTTTTTAATGACAATTTCTAAAATAATTTATATTTGAGCATAGACAGATTTGAAATAATTGTTTTCCGAATATAGGGACCGTGCGTCTAGACCTTTGCGCCAACTAGTGGCAATCATCTTAATTAGTCGGGGGATTTGTTAAATATTTAACATGTGATTTATTTTTGAATAATTATTAATTAAATATATTGAGATTATTTTAAGTTTGTCGACTTTAAGAAAAAATTGCTGTATCCGTGGCTGTAATAATACATCACTTCAGAACCCTGGAATGGATGTGAAAGTGAAATTTTATAAATTTCCAGATAGCCACATGAAAATAGCAAAACGTAAACAGTGGATAAAAACAGTAAAAAATTATGTCTAAGTTCAAAATTAATTAAAAATATATTACATAATTAAAATGAATTTTGAGATTAAACTCGACGCATGTAAATAACTCATTTTGTTAACCAGGTTCTTAATATTTATGACGCCCCCGGGTGTGGCGTAGTAGGTAGCGTGCCTACCTCCTATACCAAACGTCGCGGGTTCGGACCCAGGCAGTCCGATGATTTTATTTAAGCCATTTGGATACCAGATGGCTTAAATAGAAATGCCTGACCCCACAATAAATATATTCCTTACAACGGTTATCGTCAAAGTCTTAAATGGCCTAAGTTGCCGAAAAGACTGTATGAATGTGAGTGTGAGTGTGAGTGTGAATGAGAAAAAAAGTGTGAATGTTTTTTTTTTTAAAAAAAAAAAAAAAAAAAAAAAAATATTTATGACATTTATTTCATAATAAAAACTTAACCTTAAAACTTTTTTCCATTTCAGAGAAAACCCAAAAGACTGGGTACCAAATCAAAATTCGAGAATTTGTAGTAATACTCATTTTATAAACAACGAAAAATCGGAACATCCGTCTTTTCCTGGAAGCAAAAATATTTTTAAAAAATATACAATCCTTGTGAGGTATCCGGCTATTAAAAATTCGTAAATTACTAAAAGCTGCTAGTACTAATAAATAATAAACTAATAAGTACTAATAAATCCTCTTTTTGGTCACAAAGACCAATTCATCCCGGAAGAAGTAGATGAAACATAACCTGCAACATTGCTTCTGTAAGGATACATATTGAACGAATTAAGAACTTTAAAATTTTATCTAAAGTTTCAAATTCATTATTTCCTCATATTGATGAGAACTTGAATATAAAACACAAAGTATTATAACTTGTTTAGAGAAATTCAAGCTAAAAATGTTATAAATCACAATGCTATACAACAATTTTCTTGTTATATTTCAGGTTTTATGTTATCCATCACGTGTCGGTAAAGATCAAAGAAAGTTATAAAACTTGGTTTTATAACACGCTGGCGAGCTCGTCCACACTTGTCCACTTGTTATTAAACATTTACTGCAGCCCCAGCGCAGCTCAGCGGCGTTTGAATTCAGTGTTGTCATGGATTTCAAAAACAGAAACAAAAAACACGAACGCATCAGGGGCGGATACAGGGGGGGGCGTAAGGGGTAATTACCCCCTACGAGATTTGAGAAAAATGCCGTTTTTTCGAAAGAACTTACCACTCATTTAATTGATGTTAAATTTGTGAACACAGAGTACTTAAAAATGGGATCCGTACCTTTATGGATTCTGGCAAACAAGTACAGAATGCGCCTTTAAATTACACGACATTACGGACCGATAGTGTGCTGTGCGACGGGTCGACACAGATTACCCGCGCCGCCAGAAACACCTCTGGATGCGCCCTTGCGACGCATTGGGCTGTTCCAGGTGCGGAGTTGAAAAAAGGGAAGAGTGGCGATGGAGCTGATGCTCCATATAAAACAAAGTGGATATTTTTTAAAAGGCTTTCATTTTTAAAAGACAAAAATGAGCCACGGCATTCTACTGAAGGTGGTCTATCTCTCTAAGAAGATACATGTTACATGGTCTGGATGTCTCTGCTATTATTTAACAAGTTATAAAACAAAGTTGTACAACAAATTTGTTACTTAACTTGTTATGTTTCCTGTTTTGTTACATAGTGTGGACCCG